>JASDQU010501839.1:29870-40133 GCA_032191745.1 Picea mariana
TAAACCATAATGTAATATATTCAAGATTATTAAATAAATGAAACCCATGCATAAAATAAATTATGATATTGGTTATTGTAAAGTGGGCAAGTGGGCACTTATTCAAGATTATTAAATAAATGGAAACCATGCATAAAATAAATTATGATATTGGTTATTGTAAAGTGAGCAAGTGTGCACTTAGTTTAACACAAGTACCTTTAGAGAATTGTGATTTTATTTTGTGCTTTGTTCCAAAATTTATGTGAACATTGATCAGGTTTTAGGACAATTTGTGTTAAGATTTAAAATATTAGACCTCCTTTGATATGTATAATTATTTTTATTAATAAAAACAAAAGTATGAATCACGATATTGCATTAAAAAAAGTATGAATCACAATATTGCATGACTCTGATATAAATACCCACTTTAATATAAATACTCTCTTATATAAGAGTAACAACTTTATACCCTGAATGGGGTTCCACGTAGCACACAGTGGCCACGTAACACAGGCAGCCAAACCATAAATATGGTAGGCTGGCTCCCATCCCCTCTCCATTAATAGGATCTCGCTTTAACTACCTGACAAGAGCCGAACGACAGCTCACTCGCATGAGAAAAGCGATGGAAATGAAATTCAATGTATGGGGGGCGATAATGGGAGCATTCATGTTGCTTCTCCTCGATATCATCCAACAATGCACTAGTCTACATCATTTCACCCTCGACCTGCACCAGGCAGGCATCTCAGTGCTCTGGTGCAACCATTGCAGAACCTTTTGCAAGCTAGCCATCCGCATTACTTCCTCGATGCCACGGGAGAGATAAAATTCGTGTTGTGGCCCTTCTTGGAATATTTTTTCCGCACGACAGAGGAGGCAGCAGCTGCTAGAGCGGGCACTCTCCATAGCTCGCACTTAGGCAGCACGCAGAGGAGGGATGGTCAGGTTGCCTCCAATGGCTCACATGGAGGAAGTAATCTCGGAGGAACCCATACAGATCCCTCTAGATTCCCTTCTCGAGAATTGGCAACCCCCAAGCAATTTCTTCATGGAAGACACTACACCAACCATTGTGACTAGATAATGCACTAGCACCATGGAGGAGGGGGCAGAGGAGGTTCACATCTACATCGTGGAGGAGGAATTCCTCCAAATTCTAGGAGGAATTCCTCCACCTTGCCTCTCAGAACATCCTACTTCGAGAAGACTTCGATTTATCCAGAGCTGCGGAAAAGGCTGGGGACCTTGGGAAGGAGGAAGACGTATAGAGATGGTGCAAGAACAGAGCATAGGGATGGAGAATAGGACCAAGTGCAGGCTACTACAGGTGAGGTTGTGGAGGCTCTGGGTGGCACGGTGGTGGAAGGTGGTGAGGTCTTTGTGCCACCTCCTATATCGATTGTACTGAAACCTTGGCGTGCCCCCCCACCCTTCTTCCACCTGGAACAATTGGAATTGGTGTTCGATCTGTGGAGCCAGATGGAAGATCAGATCCATCGTGGCACACTAATGCACCAATGCATAGATATGATGTATGAAGCATTCTCCAATGCACCTGTAACGTTCTCGACCATCAACCCCACTGTTGGTCAACGCTACTACACAGAAAATTCACTTATATTTATATATAACATGCATATTAAATAAAATTAGCTCATTTAACATAAAGTTACTTCCATCATACAGACTTAAATAGAATTAACAACAATTCATATATGCAGCAGAATACATGAAAACATGCAAGCATCACAGACATGCATTTTAATTGAAATAACTCCACTGACTACATGCATAATTTCCACAAACCTCCTAGCCATAGACCACACTACTCATCATGCTCAGCAGTGGGTCACCCCCGAGCTAGGACCAAGATCCACCATGGGAAAGGGAATCCTAGACTAGGTTGAGGTTACAGGAAAACTGAACAAAGCAACTGGAAGGACTCTCTCCAAGAGACTTCTTATGCCTACTACTCACGGACTCTCATTCCCCACATGCCTGTTCCACCCGAGAGTACACACTTTCACAGGAACATTATATCTGTGCTTCACCTCCCTCTTTGGGTCTCGGCAACAGGCCAGATCAGGAATTCTCAGAGGTCCGTAGCTGGTGTTGGAATCTCTCTGGGAGAAAACCACTTCCCAATAGAATCTCTCACCTAGAGAGAGCTTCTCACAAGCCTGACAACCCGGTTCTTCAGCACACTCCTCAAATCATCTCCATCTAGGTGAGGACAACAACAACGGTTCAACACTCATTCACACAGCGATGACAGTAGCAACTGGAAATTGGGTATGGACATCCAAAAATGGAAACCATCCACACTAATACACAGCACAGATCAGACAAATACAGGATACTTGGACTTCCCTGGAGACATGCATCAGTCCTTTGGTTTTCCCATGGGTTCTCACTAGGTTCATGACCAGGAAACAATGCAGATGCAGACGCAGAGGCAAAATGGTTCAGACACCCCCGATCTTAGCAAACTCAGATGGAGGATGACATAATGGGAAGTGAACCTGACAGTGTTGGCTTTCCCAGATATAAATGTATGTGCCCAAGTTGACACTTGTCTTCCTGGAGCTGCATAAGTTCCACTTAGAACACATTCCCTTTACAATAACTTAGGACAACACTCAACATGTCCACCTTATCCTTCAAGAAATAATAATAAATTACCATCCCCTTTAGAGGTAAGCCCCCTAGCTTATCCCCTTGGCCCACACACTTAGCCTCCTCCATTACCCAACCTTGTGGAAACTTAGTCCCCCGTCACTCTTTCTTCATGGTTGGTCTGCACACAGCGATGTTTATATTTTATTAATGATCTTCATAATTACATATACAAAATCAGGCTCCTGGAATTTAACACTTAGGCTCTCTGACCTAATAGACACATAATCCCACCAACTTATATACACTTGGCTCATCAGCCTATAAACAGGATTACAATTCATAATAAAACTGGGGCTTGTCCTTGGGGTATTACAATCCCCTCCCCTTATTTTTGCATTGTCCTCAGTGAAACTCTTTACACAACATCAACAAGATTTCCCAAAATCTTCAAAAAGATGTGGGTATTCTGTTCGCATAGCATCCTCAGGTTCCCATGTCGCATCCTTAGGACCGTACTAGGTCCACTAAACCTTTACAATCCCTATGGCTCGATTCCGGAGTTGTTTTGATTTTTCGGTCCAATATGTGCACCGGATGCACTTGCAATATGCCTTCTTGCTCCACCTAAATCACATTCCAATCGATTACATGATTAGCATCAAGTATATATTTCTTAAGCAATGAAATATGAAACACATTATGTATAGTCATGGATGCAGGTAATGCAAGCTTTTATGTAATGTATATATATGTATATACAGACAATTCTAATAACATTACAACATGTATACAACATACACATCATACAATAAATAGATAATTGTACTTATCTTTTGATTTGAGAATACCTTCCACCCCTGAGTAGGGTTATGACTTCATCGGGGAAATGGCTTCCCAAGATAGCCACGGTCCACAATCCATATCCACATGGTCTAGGCCAAGGTACAAAACCTTGGTAACACTCCAACCATTCAAACCTCAGTAGCACTCCAACCAACATTCTCTCATTCCCCACATCCATGTCCCACCCCAGCAATGTACACCTTCACTGTCACACAGTCCATCGGCTGCTACACCTCCCTTTCCTTGGGCTTTAGCAACAGGTCGGCTCAAGAAGTCTCAGAGCACCGTGGCTCTCGAAGTTCCAACTGCCCTTAGGTATTTCAAATTAGCATCTTCCCTAAGCTACTCTTTGTAGTCAACATTCTAACTTTAATCAACATCATCTCATATGCATCACCCACATGCAGTTATCATGAGAAAACATAAAAGAATTCATTTAGTAACTCCATCTTAGTTCGAAAGGGAATTCAACTTTTATCCCCAAAACATGAAATTCTATTTCATGATTCATCTTGGTTGTTGCCATATTATGAATGCAGCCATCCTTGTGGTTTTCCATAGGCACCGAACTATATACCATTTTTCCTATAATTCTTCCTCTTGCATACAACCAACAAATTGTCAGTATTTTTTGTACATCATAATTCAACATGTACAACACCTTATGCAATGATCTTAGAATTGCCTACACCTAGCAATTCAATCACAATTACCAAACAATTTAACCAAATAGAATGACTCATCATTTTATGCATATACATGTTCATAATTAATAATAGTAAGTTTATTATTTCAATTTTTTGAACATAAAATTTTATTGAGTCTCTATTCCTGTGACTACCTGGCTTGCAACTTTCCTGTTGCAATGTTTAACAGTTCCTGAAATGTTCTCAACTTCATGAGTTAGCAACATTTCATCCATTAGTATAATTATTTCCAAACATATATACATGCACTCACAAAATGCATTCAGCAAAGTGCATTTAAGTATACAATTCCATCATGTATAGTGCAACTATGCCCCTTACTAGACATGAGTACAACTCTCAATGCCTATTTATTCAGTGCACCCTTGTATTGATTTACATAATTCTCTTTATCTAAGTCATGTATCTCACCATCCATAAGTTGGAATTATGGCCAATGTGTTGACACATTCTCCACACACTTCCTATTGTCTTCCCAATTAATTAGATGTCTTCCTTTTCAACCCAAACACTACACCAAGAATATAATTATGTGGTGTTCTTTAGTGTTATAAAAAAGGTTGCAATCCAAGTTTTATTTAAAAGTAGGAAGCTTTTAGTACATGTGTGGCTCATAACCTTTCCATATCCAACCAGGTCTTGGTCTCATATATGACTAGCTTACTAGCATTCATTCCTATAACCAGTTCTTATCTTTAATTCTTTGGTTATTACCCCATAACCAAATCAACATGACATTCTACTATGTCAGTGTGTGCATTCAGAAGCTAAAAAGATTTGAATTAATACAAGTCTCCATCCTTTACCACATCTAGTGGTATGCATTCAATAATATAACCCTGTGATTTTATAAAATAACTCTGGCTGAGGAAATTCTTACCAAAATTTCCTTTCAACAATTATGCAAAAAGACTGATAAAAACTCATACCTGCATGACTGCCATTAATAAATTTTATACTACCTGAAAGTCTGATGGCAGTAGAAGATTTCATGCCTCTTTTATCAAACTTATAACCAACACTTTAGCTCTTTGTTGCTTCCCTCCTTATGCAACAACATCACCAAAAACACTTGCAAACACGCAAGCATTCTTTCCTCAGGCTGACCCAACCATCCATAATCATACTAGTTGCCACAGAAATTGCAGCAATTTCTTTCTCCCTATAAAACGTTTTCTTGTTGATCCCAGAAGCATTCAATTCTTCCTGGATTCCTAAATCTTCTTGTGCTCTCATTGTAGTCACTGTACATGACTATTTCTTCCCTGAGAAATTTCAATGCAGTTCCCCTACCTCAGCAGGGTCTGTTAACCTCCCGGTCAAAGGATATTTCAAACTTCTAAGTCGCATTGACTCTTCGGGCTTGTGATTGAACCCAAAAAAATTATACATAGGTCTCCTTTCCTTCTGTGTGCAGGTCCTGACAGACCTGCGGGCTATTCCCGCGCACTTCCAAAACTCCAAGTTTCAGGCACTAGCCTCTTTTTTCATTAGCCCTTTCCTTCATAAGACGGTGGGCTATGACCTCATGGAAAACTGTGATTGCGGGCATGGGCAAGAGTGGTTTTAGGCCAACCCGCTTTTCACCCTGCAATTCACCTCTAGTTGCCATGTATCCTTTTTCTAAAACCATGGTATAAATTGTTTCCCATTCTTAGATTTTTAACATCCGAGAAAGTTCTGGCCGTGCAATTCTTCCCAACCGTTGATCTCTCACTTCCGGCGATGATCCATGATCAACGGTCTTTATCTATTCTTTACCTGCCTCTGACCAACTATCCAATCAATGACCTTTTCTCCTTTCATGCACGATCTCATATCTTTGTGATATGTCGAAACATAGCTCCCTTCCAAACCAATGACTACAATTGGTTCTGGCTCTCTGACCCTTGGGAGTTTCAACTCTCAACTATCTGCTTTTACCATATGGAAATCTTCTGGAGTGGAAGATCTAACGACACTTTTCCTCAACAATCAGATGGTTCTGATGAACTACTGCTCTTCAGCCTTCAGGATTTCTCATGTCTCCACACACACAAATATCTGGAGCGAATTTCTCTAGAGTGATAGATATTTTGCCACGCGTCCTCTCCAAATCCACGGCCTTGATTCTCTTTGAAACTTTAACTCTTTTCGACCAAGACCAGATAAATGGTCCTTCGACCTCCTCCTCGATCAATGATCGAGATCTCCTTCAAGAATTTGGCACTTTCATCCTCTGCTTTCCTCCGGAGTGCTCCACACCTAGAGTTCCAGATCTGGCGTCACGCGTCCACTTTCAGGTCAACAACCAAGATTTACTTTGGTTGTTTCTCCTCCTCCTTGTCCACAAAATTTCGAAGTTGTGGATCTTATGCCACCTGTCCTCCTTGATGATGGATGGTTCCAAATCACTTCAGTAATTCGGGACTTTGACAAGTCCACTTCTCTTGCACACACTAGGGTTAAGTCTCTTTTTCTTACCTCTAGATCCAACGGTTGTTGGTCCTTCGCACTCAGACCTAACACATGGGATTCGTTCCTCTCTTTACGCTTCCTTTGTTTTGTTGGATGCTGATCTAATGGTCCAGGCTCCTCCCCACAACCGATCTGATGACAATTGTCGCTCCCCCTCCTGATATTTTGACTTCTTCCACCTTGGAAGATTTGTCAGTGTTCAAAGGCTTGGGCCTTTGAACTTTCTCCTATGAGTTCGCCTCTTGGATCTCGTCTTCTCTCTCGTAAGTGTTATCTCTTCTGAGATTTAGGACTTAGAATGAGTCTGTCCCCCATGCACTCCTTGCGTTATCTATTCTGATCTTTTTCGATTTACTCAGTCTCCTAAGGGTCTCGGCCCTTCTATTTCCTTTCAAAGGAAAACTTTGTGCCCTCCTGGCAACCTTCTGCTCAAAGCACACCTTGCTGAGTGTTTTCTACAGAGTGTTCAACAGCTCTGTGAGTATCTTCCTTTGATACTCTTCTCCGTAAACTCGATAAAGAGTTCTCTCTGTGCACACTTGCACTCGCTCTATGCCTACCTAGCAGATCCCTATAGAGTTATCAGTGACTCTTTCTCTCTCTGAACTCAGCACAGAGTTCTTTCTATGCACTCCTTGCACCGTTGTTGATGAAGTTTCAACGATATCTCTCCTAAGATTCTCTGAGGTTAATGTACTTCTATCAACACAGTCCTTGCGGATAATGTACACTTGTAATACCCCAAGGACATGCCCCAATTATATTATGAATTGTAATTTTGTTTTATAGGCTGGTGAGCCAAGTTTATATAAGCTAGTGGGCTTATGTGTTATTTAGGCCAGGGATCCTAAGTATTGAGGGCCAATAGCCTGATTTTTGTACATGTAATTATGCATAATATTAATACAAAAACATCTTTGTGTGTGGACCGACCACGATGAATGAGTGATGGGGGGCTAAGCTTCCACAAATCCTTTGTAAGGGAGAGGGGGATGAAAGGTTGGAAGAGGGGATAAGCTTGAGGGCTTAAGTCCTTGGGAATAATAATTAAATATTATTCCAAAGCTGTGAAAATGTATATGTTTTATCCTAAGTTCCTGGAAGAGGAATGTGTGGAAGATGGGAAACATGTAGCCCTAGGGAAACAAATGTTGACCTGGACGCATGTAGTTAAAACCAGAGAAGTAAGCCATGGCGGGGGTTCGTCCTTCATTCTTCCATTTGCCACATAAGTCTGAGGGTTTGTCCTCCGGTCTTCTGTGGGTTGTCTGAACTGTGTGGCTCTGTGTCTGAGGGCTACATACCTCACGTAGTTCTGAAACCCAAAACCATGAAACCTAGTGGTAAACCCATGGACTGAGTTGGGTCTCTTGTGTCCTGTGAACCCTGAGCCTACCATAATCATCCATGTTGGGTGTGTTTTAAATATGGACTGTTGTGGTCACACAGTCCCTTGGCTAAGTGTAATTGGCTACTGTCATCCATCCTCTGTTGAGTCTTACTGTTTTTCTCCTTGTGCTGGAACAGAACTGAAGAAATAGGTTGCTTGGCCTATGTATAAAACACTCTCTCCAAGTGAGAGAGGTGGTTGAGGTTGAATAAGTAGGTTTTCAAACCTGTGGGCGACTCTCTCCAAGTGAGAGAGAGTGCGGAAGAAGTGAGTAATCCTGGAAGGGGTCTTGTAGCTGCCACAAATCTCAGAGACTTCCGGTCTGGTCTATTGTTGAAGCGCAAGGAAAGGGAGGTTTAGAAACCGAAGGACTATCTGGGTGACAGTGAAGGTGTATACCCCTAGGGTGGGACAGGCATGTGGTGAACGAGAGTCTATGAGCAGTGGGCATAAGTGGCTCCTGGGAGAGAATTCTTCTTTTGTGACTCTGTGTCTTCATGTTGACCCTGCCTAGCCTAGGATTCCCCTACCCGATGGAGCTTAGTCCCAGCTCGGGGGTGACCTACTGCTGAGAGTGATGAGTAGTAGGGTCTAAGGCTGGGAGGTTCGTGGAAGGTTTGCACGCAGTTGGTGAAATTACTACAGTTTCAAGGATAAGTATCAGTTTGTGCTTAATATTATGTTTTTCATACCTGTGATGCTTATAGGATTATCATGTATTCTGTTGTGAATATGAATTGTTGTTAATTACCTTAATTATGTATGTTATCAATAATTAGGTGCTACTCTGTGTTAATTCGTTTATATTAATTTAAATGCATATTATATAAGTGTTATTCCACAGTAACATTACTTCAGAGCTTAAAAGGATAAGTAGAAGTTATGTTGGTACCGTCGCCTGATCCTTGGAGGGTCAGGGATGTTACAGTTTGGTATTAGAGACAAGGTTTCAAGGTTGAGCCTAAATGGGCTGGATAAGTGGTCATTAGACCCGAGGTTTCGAGTGGAAATTGNAGATCTGGAGAAGGTGCAAAAGGTTATCTTGGAAAAACTTTCGGAATTTTGGCTATTGGGAGAAATGTGACGTGTTGATGCACGAACTCATGATGCCCGAAAATCTGAAGCCCCGAGGAAGATATACACCGTAGATATTAAGAAAAGAGTTTGACTGTTGGATCAAGTAGATGAGTAAATCACAATTTCGCAATTTCAGCTATCGGGAAAAGCGAGATGTGCTGATGCACAAACTCCCAAAACCCAAAGTCCCAAAAAGAAAAGTGAATGTGGTGGGACCCGATGACATCATCGAAGGTGACATGGACCCTCCTATGCATGCCACATGCCATCGTTTAAATCGGTGGTAGCTGTGTAATATGGGCCCGGAGAGTAAAGTAAATCGGAAATTCAGATGTCGGAAGGTTGGGAGGAAATAAGTGTGGGAACTCTCGAGGTCCGAAGTCCCGATACTCCAAAGTCCCGAGGTCCTGAAAACTTCGAGACAAAGAGGCCATAGCGGATTTCAACCGTTGGTTTTTGTGTAGACATGGACCGTTGATCCACCCGTTTTCGCAAGTTCGGTAATCGGAACTCTAGGGATAGTAGTGTTGAGTTTTGAAACCTCCTGAAACACGAAGTCATGAAGCACCCTAGTGGTATAGAGTTTGGTCACAACCCGTGATCGCATGGGTTGGGGACTGAGGAAGAGAGGGCTATCGCTAGAAATTTGCAGAGCTGAGCAGAGCTCCAAAAATTCATGAAAATTGAACGTTTCTAATTCATCTTATGAATTATGTGTGTGGAATTTGTTAAAGAATGATAGCCTAACAAATTTTGGTTGTCTGCACATTGTAATTGCATAAGAGTGGCGAGTGCCAGAACCGATTACAATTGCCTCGGAGTGTAAAGAAATGGAAGAGGTATGGATTACTTCCAGGCTAGAGAACGAAAGAGAAGGAATGAACGTTTCCTTGGGAGTTGAAGGAACGAACTCCAATGGACACGAAAAAGAGATGGATAAGGAAGGGCATATGATGAAAATCATTGAAAGATTACAGAAGAATGCTCAAGCTCGTCGATTTGATAGCCGAAAGCTCATGAAATACAGGGATAAACAGGGAGAATTCAACTTGAAGTTGATGCGGAGCTTAGATAGGATCAAAAAGAGATTGGAAAAGGAGAGTGACTCAAGCAAAACAGGGAGTCGCAGGACCCCTGAGAGGAAAAGAAGATAGAGGAGTGTTAGCAGACATCGTCGTCGCT
>JASDQU010501840.1:42051-54665 GCA_032191745.1 Picea mariana
CACAGGACACATATGGATATGCGATTTCAGGTTAGTTTGCTAGTAGCATTCTATTAGTTAATTAATATAAGAATTTTCTGTAGTTTAAATACACAGTACAGATTGTTATTTTTTATTTTTCAGATAGATAACTGCCATTTCATTTCCTGTTGATAAAAGTTATAAAAAATAAAAAATACTGAACAATAGCTTTGCTGTCAATTCATATATGATTTTCGCAGGTTTTCGATAAAAAAATTGCATTTTGTGAATATTGTACATATAATAAAAAATAAATATATTGATACACTGTATATTTAATAGGTAGAACTATTATTCTGTTAGTTAGTAAAATTGTAAATACATTTTAGACTGTATATAGTTTGCAGCAGTTGTTTTTCACTTAGTTAGTTTCTTTAGTTTAGTTTTTTTCACTTTCCTAAGACTTAGATCGGCCAACGGAGCCACTAAACCCATCGGAGTGGATTAATCCAAACGGCTTGGGTTATTTAGACAACCCCGAACTAGATTCACTCCTCCAGTTGATGAGCGGTCAATTTTCCCCGTCAACAAATGGCGCTAGAAGGAGGACCTAAAAATTATTAATGGCACGAGGCGGTTGTAAGACTCCTCCACCACCCAACCACTCACCTAGAGTGAAAATAAGTCATTCAAACGACAACATCGTCTCTCAAGCAACAACCACATCAAACAACAATCTACGGATCACACTTGAACCAGTAACTCCAAATCCTATGGGTGGCGACGTACAAGAGATTGTCCGCCAATATCTCATAAGAACACATAGTGCCTTCGCCCGTTTAAGGCAAACAAACCGACCTTTGGACCAAACATTAGATTTCTCTGATATCAGAGAACAACTTGGAGGCACTAACCTCACTTTAAACCCTACAGATCCAACCCTCACTCCTGCAGCAGGNCCAATGGCCAACCATAACAATCCTGCCAGACCCTGGCTCGACCAAGATGCAGTAGCCATACCCAGGCCTCAGCATCCCTTGCCCAAACATCCGGAGAAGTGGCTCCCTAAGTTTGACCCGGACTCTAAACAGATCGCCGAAGATCATATTAAAATTTTTATGTTAGCCATTAGACTCCGTAATGTCGAGAGCGAAGACATAGTCTATAGATTTTTCCCCTATACTTTCGAGGGAAATGCCTCTACCTAGTAGTTTTCCCAACATCCCCATACCATCGTGTCATGGGAGAAGTTTGAATCCTATTTTCTTGAGAAGTTTGGAGATGACAAGTCCCCAGAAGTTCTAGTCATGGAGCTTTCTAGTTTAAGAATGAACCCCAAAGAGAAAATCAAATAATTTAACCAAATATTCTTAACACTAAAG
Organism: Picea mariana; assembly: GCA_032191745.1. Classification (NCBI taxonomy): domain Eukaryota; kingdom Viridiplantae; phylum Streptophyta; class Pinopsida; order Pinales; family Pinaceae; genus Picea; species Picea mariana. The sequence continues at coordinate 43,395 of JASDQU010501840.1, forward strand.
AACCGAATCCCTACAGATTCGATGCCTGCTGAGAATCTTATCATAGCGTATTATATGAAATCCTTACATCAAAGTATAGCCATTTGGGTAAAGAGATCTAAGAAAGCCACGTTGTTAGAGGCCTTCGAAGAAGCCAGTCATATTGAGAAAGACATCCTCAGCTTAAAAGACACTACTAGTAACAAAATAGAGACTAGTTCATCTTCCAAAAAGAAAATCGAAATCCTCCCTAGACCTACCCAAAACAAAACGCAACCTGAAATCTCAGATTTAGAAAACTTACAAAAAGTCATTCAAAAACTGTCAAATCAAGTTATAGATTTGAAAAGGATGGCCGAAGAAGATTCTTCGAGCAAAGGGCCTTACAAACCCCCATTTAGGAAGCCTTTTCCCACCAACCGACCTAATTCAAATACCGAAGGCTTAAATCTATAAATCCCGCAATTCGCTATTCAAACCAGTCTAGAAGCCCAGGATAACTTGATGCCCCCTGAGATCCCTGAGGAAGTAGTTGAACAAGAGACAGTTGAAGAAGATGAATCTTCTCTGAACATTTTTGGACACTTCTCGAATAGCATTTTTCAAGAAAATTTCGAGACAGTACATCCCTACAATACTAGGAGTAAGACAGCAAACAAACCTTTTCCTGAAAAAACTACAACTTTGCCCCCAAAACAGTCTAGAACAACTGAGACTAAACAGAATTATCCGAACCCAATCTTAGATTATGATTTAGTTGAAGATCTAAAGAAGTTAAGGGCTAACATTTATGTTTATGAATTATTAAAATTTCCGTTTCTACTACCAAAAATGTTACAGAATATCGTAGACAATAGCAAAAATGGTAATCCAAGCAGTAACAAAGTTTTTGAAGAATAACCCAAAAGTTCCTCAGAAGGCCTTCGCTAAGAATAATTACGATCCTCATGAGAAGAGATACCTTCATGTAAATAATGTAACAAATGTAGATAAATTAGTTTTAGAGGCTTTGAGTAAAGAGCAACAAGCTTCCGCCATTAGTACTCGTAGAAACATCCCTCCATTTTTGTTAACTTTTGAAATCTTTAATAGGAACATGCACAATTGTATGGTAGATTCAGGAGCATCTTCCAACATAATGCTGTGGTCTGTATGTCAGAAGATTAATGCTGAAGTTGAACCATCCACCTTAAAAATTATCCAACTTGATCGAACTAGTGTTAAAGTTATAGGAGAATTAAGGAATGTGCTTATAAGGCTATCATCTAACCCCAAAGTTCATCAAGTAATCAATATTATTGTTGTAGATATTCCAGAAGTTTAGGGTTTGTTTTTTAACAGAGATTGGTCAGAACAACTACACGGCTATTTCACGATAGATTGGTCTCACTTGTGGCTGCTCGAGAATGGAAAGCCCAACAAAATCAAGGTAAATCATGAACGTTACCTAAAGTTCATAGCGACAGATTTAAATGATCCTAATGAACCATTTACACCTTCTGCTGATTCACTCGAAATACAAGGGATGGATACCTTTTTCGGCAATTTTATGGCCGAGACTTCAGCTATCGCTAACCCGGAGCAACAATATGAAATTGCAGCATATATGCAGCCAACAGTTTCTACCCAATGGTCTCATGCACCCGAAAAAAATCAAATATGGTCTCTCTACTTTGATGGGTCAAAATCCAAAGAAGGAGTTGGTGTGGGGTGCGTGATTATTGATCCAGCAGGTAACAAAACCCTGATTGCATGCAGATTAGAGTTTGAATGTACAAACAACGCAACAGAATATGAGGATTTGTTGCAAGGCCTCAGGAAAGCATTAGATATGAACGTTCAAAATTTGACTGTCTTTGGCGATTCGGAAATCGTGGTTAGACAGGTAAAAAATTATATCCATTGTTTATCTCTGCATCTTAAAAGCTACCAATCTGAGGTATGGAATTTGATGAACAAGTTTTTCGCTTTCAATATAAATTCTATTCCTAGATTGAATAATTTGGAAGCTGACTTGTTAGCTAATGTAGCTTCGAAACTCTTTCTTGCAGAAGGCTTGTCCCCGAATGCATTCTCTGTCGAACTGTTGTTCAGGCCATCCATTCCCAACAACATCACGAATTGGAGAGTATTCGACGATGATCAACAAATTATTAGTTTCCTACATATGGAAGAAACTTTCCAAGGTACAGTGATCAACGAATGCACTCATGACGAGAATCTTCGTGACTTCACAGTAATACCAGATCTGAGATCTCCTGAATCTTCATCGGACATGGTAAATTCTATCCCTAGATCTGTAGTTAGATTAGAAAAATTTTATGATCTTCAAGACAAATTCAAACAATCAGTCAACTGTAAAACAATTAGTTCATCTTTATCATATGAAAAAGTAAACTTGGGAACTAATGACAATCCACAGTGCATAAATTTAGGGGTGGGGTGTTCTGAACAAGAGAAAGCGGCATTTATTAAACTGTTTAAGGAATTCAAAGATGTTTTTTCTTGGATGTATGATGACCTAAAAACCTTTGATCCTAACATGATACAACACATCATTCCTATGAAACCCCAAACCTTTCTATTCCAACAAAAGTTAAGAAAAATGCACCCAAAACTCGAACCGACTGTCAAAAAAGAATTAAATAAACTCCTAAATGCTAAGATAATCTTCCGAGTTAGGCACACACAGTGGGTCTCTAATCTTGTCCCTATCTGGAGGAAGAGTGGTGAAATCCGACTATGCATCGATTTCTGAAACCTTAATCGAGCATCTGATAAAGGCAACTGCCCTGTCCCACCCATGGAACAGATCCTTCAACAGGCATCTGGTTCTGAAATATTATCCTTATTGGATGGTTTTTTAGGGTATAACCAAGTCCTGATGTCTCCCCCAGACCAACTTAAGAATACCTTCCACACTCCATGGGGCACCTACGCTTATAGGAAAATTCCCTTTGGACTCATTAATGCTGGTGCCACTTTTCAAAGAGCGATCAACATCGCTTTTCGAGGATTAATAAATCAATCCGTCGTAGTTTACCTAGATGACGTTACTGTATTCTCAAAAAACAAAGCTGATCATCTAGCTCATTTGAGATCCGTTCTACAGTGATGTCGTAAGTACGACATTTTCTTGAATCCTAAAAAATCTATCTTCGCAGTAGAACAAGGTAAGCTCTTAGGATTTATTGTATCAAATGAAGGGATGATTATCGACCCTGAAAGGAATCAAGTCATCTCAAAACTCCCTCCTTCCTTGTCAAAAAAGTCTATGCAGTCTTTCTTAGGCCAAATAAACTTTGTCAGGAGATTTGTACCCAGTTTTTCAGAAATGGTGAGACCTTTACAGAACTTAATAAAAAAGGACGTACAATATCATTGGGGACCCTTAGAAAACCAATATTTTAATTCAATAAAAAAGGCCATAATAGATTCTCCTTCTCTGATGAGCCCCGACTTTTCGCAAGATTTCACTCTCTACACATTTGCTTCTGACCGCTCCTACACTGTTGTCCTAACTCAAAAGAATGTTGAAAACAATGAAGTCCCAATTGCCTTTATGAGATCAGCTTTCAAAGGCACATAACTCAATTACCCAGTGGTAGATCAGCAAGCCTATGCTGTTTTTAAAGCAGTAAAGCACTTTCAATCTTATCTTTTGAAATCTAGGACGAAAATTATTGTCCCTTACCCAGCCGTCAGAAATTTGTTAGTACAGAAAGAACTAGGCGAAAAGAGGGCGAACTGGGTCACCTCCTTACAAGAGTATGACATAGAAATAACCCCAGCACAAATAGTGAGAGGCCAAGGGCTGTGCAAGTTAGTTGCTGACTCAGCCACAAGACAGCAAGAAGAAAACGATGTATCAAACCCAGGACAACACAACCAAAATTTAATCTACTGTGCACAAAACCCTGTTAGCCCTTGGTATGATGATATAAAATTATGTCTTGAACATGGGTCAGCCCCCTGTCACCTGGATCCCACTAAAAGAAGAGCGTTAAGATTGAAATTTTCCTTCTTTCAGTTGATTAATGGTATTCGGTTTCGTCAAAATTTTGATGGAGTACTAATGCGCTGTATTGAGAAAGATGAAGCAGAAAAGGTCTTATTAGAATTGCACGTAGGAGAAGCTGGTGGGAATTTTTGTGGAGATACCACTGCCCATAAAGTATTAATAGAAGGTTATTACTGGCCTACACTTTTTAAATATGCTCATGCCTTGTGTCGCAAGTGTGTTATTTGTCAAAAAGCGTCTGGATGAATACAGAAACTAGCCTTCCCTTTGCAGCTTGTTTTAGTAGACTCCCCTTTTCAGCAGTGGGGTCTTGATATTATTGGCCCAATCAATCTGCCATCCTCATAGCAGCATAATTTTATCATTACATCCATGGATTACTTCACTAGGTGGTATGAAGCTGCCCCATTAAAAGATGTATATACTAGTCAAGTAATTGCCTTTTTGAATTCAAATATTATTACTCGTTTTGGTATCCCTGACTGTCTGGTATTCGATAACGCTTCCTATTTTTCATATCTTGAGATGAGAGAGTTCACTCTAGAAAAAGGAATTAAATTAAAATATTCTACCAACTATTACCCTCAAGGCAATGGATTGGCAGAATCAACTAGTAAGAATCTGATTAAAATCATCAAGAGAACGGTATCTGAAAATCACAAAAATTGGCATAATGCACTGTTAAATGCAATCTGGGCTGATAGAGTAACCCCGAAAACTTCTGTGGGTAACTCTCCCTTCTTTCTCATCTATGGAAGAGAAGCAATTCTGCCACCACATATTCTTCTTCCCTCACTACAGCTATCACAAAAAATACAGGAAGAGTATTTCCCCTCTTTGGAGAATCGAATTAACGCATTATTAAAACTAGAAGAAGTAAGGGCTCAAGCAAAACGGAAGTTGGATCAGCATCAACTTGTGGTTAAAAGATGGTTTGATTCCAACTCTACCTCTGACAGAAACTTTGAAGTAGGTGACCTTGTCCTAAAATGGGACAAACCACATGAGGGAAATGGAGAGCATACAAAGTTTCAGAACTTATGGCTAGGACCATTTTTTATTGCTGAGAAATTGGGTCCCAGCTCTTTCAGATTACAGAGTCTAGAGGGACAACCAGACACCTATCCAGTGAATGGCCAAGCTCTAAAAAGGTATTTCGCTTGATGACTACCCTATGTAAATACTTTTTCCTTTGTTTTCTTTTCATTTTTATTTGTTGTTTTGGTTTTGTTTTCTCCCTTATGCTCACCAGTTTTTACTCTTGAAATACATATACCTGTATCATGAACTGTTCAGATTAAGAGAACAAAATTTTTTTTCCTCTGAAATGACTACTGAAAGTTTGTTTAAACATCAATTATGATATGCCTCTGAAGTTTACAGCCATGTTGAACAAAGCTTGTTGCTTGAAAGACGTTTCTTGATTTCAATCTATAATTGAAGCTTTTCATGATCATCCATTTCTTCTTACGTTGTCCCTGTTCCTTAAGAGAACAACTCAGAAGATGTCTCCCTGCCTTCGAAGGTCAGTTTATTAACAAACTATCTCTAGATCTTAATGAAGGACAATTTAAATTTTTTTCCCAAGGTCTGTAATTTATTAAAATATGTTCAAAATATCATAATTTTCAGCGTCACCCCACTCAATTATATATCTTTAAAAACCAAATAAATCATTAAAGAGCAGTGGGAAGTGCTTGTAAGCCTGTCGAGATACTGAACAGGTCTTCTAGCAGCGGGTAAATGCATGCATGACACCAAGATAACTTCATCGGAGTACTGAACAGGCCCGCTGGCAGCGAAGCAATGTCAGGTATATGAAAATTTTCAGATATCGAATCTCTTGACCTTAAATGTCCTTTGTTCTGATCTAGAACTTCCTGGCAGGATACTGATATTGGAGTGGGTTAATTGGAAACCCTGTTGAGGCTATGGATGCCTGCTGGCAGCAGTGTCTCTGTCAACAGTATTGGAGATATTATCCTTAATATCATGACTCACTTTTGTTAAGATTGTTATTAGTCTTCATCTTTTAAAATAACAAGCTGGAATTTTTTATGATTGATGATGATGTTCAAACAGTTTTCTGGTTGTTTTCGAGTTGGAGTTTTTCTCATTATCCTAATCTGGACTTGTTCGTTTGGCAGAGATATCTACTTCTACCAGTGTGTCGCCATTGTTGGCATCCATATTAAGTCCTATATTTTCCTTACAAGCTGCCTACACAAGGGTTTTGAACCCTCAATACTCGTCACAATTTAAAAAAAAAAAAAACCGACAACATTATCTTTTGCTTTCGCATACCTACTTTTCGTTTTCATTTTCACGACTGTAAGTGTGAAAACCACAGTTGGAACTCATGTTGATTTCATTAAAATGATCTTTTGGATTGTTATGAACCTATTTTTTTATGTGTTCGTCACTCTTTGAATTCAAGCACACCACTTGTCACACATTATCAAAACACCTAATATCTATGCTTTTGATTATTATTAATATGGTGTTGATTTACAAAAGCTTTGACGCAATGGTTGGATTGAATACATTAATTTTTGTGTCAAATCATGGTTCATTTGACATGTTGTTTAAAATTCTTTTTGATATGCACTATTGTGATTTGAATGCAACATTTTACCAATGCGTCGTCGATTGTACAGCCCGACATGATATTTTTTCGTGGTCCCAATATACTCCACCACCCTCGCACGCATAAGAATTAACGCTCTGTCTTGCATTTCGGGTTACCTTTGCTTGTTTTGGGGAAGCTGCGGGAAAAATGGTTCTGTGTCTACTATGTCAAACCCTATCATCGATTACCCTGTTGATTTTGTGCTATTAGCTATGGCTCCTGTAGTGCGAATCGAGCCCAACGGTGTCCAAACTTTGTTGTTGTTTGATAACGCCCGAGAGGACCTAGAGAGGAATGGTTGGTTGGTTTTTATTGAGAAGTTCAAGGGTTTCAACCTGGCGGTCGCTAATCAATTTGCACTTACATTCGATGGGTGCAGAGCCAAAATTGGGGATGCCCATCTCGAAGTAAACGAGGATTTCCTCAGCTCAGCCACTGGTCTGCCAGCCGAGGGGAAAAGATGGTTTAAAAATTAGAAGGTTGACGAAGTACCATGGCCATTACTGTTTACCTCAAGGAAAATAAATAGTTGCGATAAAGGTATGCCAGTTACAGCTCTTAAGTCTAGGTGGCATGATTTGTTGGCTATTATCAAGTAGTTTGTTACATGCGAGGGTAGATACGGCCTAGTATTCCTATACCACCTACGTCTGCTCATGAGTTTTATAGATTTTCCATTAAATATGCCACATTTCCTGCTTCGGAGTTTATATAAAATGGCTAAACATTTCAAGAGGGAGAAAGCCGACTCCAGCCTATTCCACCACTGTTTAATTAAAATTATTATGATTTATTAGTTGAAGGTGAATGGCGATTGTTGGGATGCTTTCTTGTTGAGAAATGGTTTTGCCAGGCCTGAAATTGGACAAGTTGACAAAACTGTTGTTATAGAAACCCTTGTCGGGCCTGTCATTCCTCCCCCTATGATTTTTCCCTCTCTTGAACCCTCGACCTACCCGGACCCTACCCGAACTGACACGTGGCCTGATTCATGCCTAAAAAATGGCGGTAAGCCTGTTAAAAGGTCTGCAAGGAAAAAGGGTAAGGGTAACAATGATATCAATTAAAAAAGTAAAAAGGTTGTGCGTTGGGTTTCACGGTGTGCTCGTAACAAACCAAAAGAAAACACAGACCAATAGCCAATTCTATTGAGTGAAGATTCTGATTCCGAAATTGAACGATTTTTGACCGAGGAGTATCCATACTCACACGGCCTTTGTTCAGTCAAGCCCTATGACTATGTGATGAACCTCCCGCCATGTCTTAAAGGACCCTAACTACCCTGGGATCAAACTCGATAGAGGAACTGATAGTCAATTAAGAAGTTCCTCACCTGTAATTACACGGCCTGATCAACCACAGTGCAATGAATGCAAGTCGTGGCTCGATCGATATTATACAGACGTCCCTTTTCTCCAATCCTGAATCAAGTCCTTGGAGGACTGAGTAAATGTGCTAACCAAAGAAAACGACAAGTTTCTAGCTAATGATAAAAGGAAGAAGACCACAGGCTCTGTTGTCTTTAAAAATGTAGAAGTGACCACTACCATTGTCAATTCGAAAATAGCTTGATCAAATCAAATCCCTGAACCCGAGGTATGGTTTTTTCAACAGTAATTTTAGGATGATTTTGTTTCATTTTGAATTAGCATATAAGATTCGTTTGATCAAATTGCATCTAATTATGTTATGATTGAATTGATACAACACGATTCTGTTTATAATAATAACTAGCTACATAATCATGAGATTCTGTAGCTAGTTATGAAAAGTTGAATTGTATTGATTTTACAACTAAAATACAATCTGAAAATCATGTATTCTTGTGCACTGACAGGTACACATGAATTTTAAAGGAGATTGGATCGACAGTGGCATCTTTCAACATGCTTTTTCTTTACATAATTTTGGATTAGGCTGTTAGTCTTAGATAGAAATAGGAATTTGGGAGATTGTATTCCCATAATTTTTGCAACAGCTTTGATAATTTCCACAAGGAATGTTTTGATCCTGTGGCCATTATATATGTATTATTTTTGTAAACAAGGATCATCGTTGCTTGGGAGAAGAAACTGTAGTTTTTTATTAGACTTGAATGAAAGTGGACATTTTGCATAGCTTTAGCTTCAACATATCATATTTTTGTTCAAGTTTTGTTCATTTCAATTTGTAATCAAATTTTTGACTACTTTAGATATAATAATTTGTTACAGGTTGATGTGATGGGATTTAAATAGTGTCCATATTTTATGCCTCTCATTTTATATACAACAATTGATCTGTTTACATTTGATGATTTGAAGGTTGATCCTCTCTATCCAATGAACAGTTACATACAAATTGTCATACTCAGATTTATCTTAATATGATCGTTGGTCAAATGATAAATTGTTGTTGCTACATATCTTATTTGGTTTGTCATTAGCATTCAAAGCGTTACTGATTCGCGTTTACGAGAAGCATTGGGAAAATTTGGTGTGGGTTGGCCTCCTTAAACAACAAACGTTGATGCTACGCCCAGGACACATATGGATATGCGATTTCAGGTTAGTTTGCTAGTAGCATTCTATTAGTTAATTAATATAAGAATTTTTTGTAGTTTAAATACACAGTACAGATTGTTATTTTTTATTTTTCAGATAGATAACTGCCATTTCATTTCCTGTTGATAAAAGTTATAAAAAATCAAAAATACTGAACAATAGCTTTGTTGTCAATTTATATATGATTTTTGCAGGTTTTCTATAAAAAAATTGCATTTTGTGAATATTGTACATATAATAAAAATATAAATATATCGATACACTGTATATTTAATAGGTAGAACTATTATTCTGTTAGTTATTAAAACTGTAAATACATTTTAGACTGTATATAGTTTGTAGCAGTTGTTTTTCACTTAGTTAGTTTCTTTAGTTTAGTTTTTTTCACTTTCCTAAGACTTAGATCGGCCAACGGAGCCGCTAAACCCGTCGGAGTGGATTAATACAAATGGTTTGGGTTATTTAGACAACCTTGGACCGGATTCACTCCTCCAGTTGACGAGCGGTCAATTTCACCCGTCAACAAATCCCTGACTGAATAATTTGCAGTCCACCATCAAAATATTACACCTTACCATCCACAAGAAAATGGAATAGTTGAAGCATTCAACAATATCTTGAGACAACATTAATGAATATTTGCAGTGTGAACATGGATGACTAGGATTTAAGAGTACTTGCAGTACTATGGGCCTATAGAACCACTTGCAAGAAATTAACAATGTAGACCCCTTTCAAGTTGGTTTATGGTCTTGAAGTTGTTGTCTCGATGGAATACTTGGTGCCAAGATTAAGAATTATTGCATTTACAGACATGGATGATAATGGTATTGTTCACGAGAGGCTTGCACAGTTGGTTGAACTGGAAGAAGACAAATTTATTACAGGATTCCATTAGCAGGTTCATAAGGAAAAAGAGAAGGCCTATCATGACAGGCATATCAAGAAGAAGGCATTCAAGCAGGGTGATTTAGTATTACTATATGACAGTAAGTTTCTATATGATTGTTATTTTTTATTTTTCAGATAGATAACTTCCATTTCATTTCCTGTTGATAAACGTTATAAAAAATAAAAAATACTGAACAATAGCTTTGTTGTCAATTCATATATGATTTTCGCAGGTTTTCTATAAAAAATTTGCATTTTGTGAATACTGTACATATAATAAAATTATAAATATATCGATACACTGTATATTTAATAGGTAGAACTATTATTCTGTTAGTTAGTAAAAGTGTAAATACATTTTAGACTGTATATAGTTTGTAGCAGTTGTTTTTCACTTAGTTAGTTTCTTTAGTTTAGTTTTTTTCACTTTCCTAAGACTTAGATCGGCCAACGGAGCCACTAAAACCATCGGAGTGGATTAATACAAACGGTTTGGGTTATTTAGACAACCCTAGACCGGATACACTCCTCTAGTTGACGAGCGGTCAATTTCGCCCGTCAACAAAGCCCTGACTGAATAATTTGCAGTCCACCATCAAAAGAGTACACCTTACCATCCACAAGAAAATGGAATAGTTGAAGCATTCAACAATATCTTGAGACAACATTAACGAATATTTGCAGTGTGAACATGGGTGACTGGGATTTAAGAGTACTTGTAGTACTATGGGCCTATAGAACCACTTGCAAGAAATTAACAATGTAGACCCCTTTCAAGTTGGTTTATGGTCTTGAAGTTGTTGTCTCGATGGAATACTTGGTGCCAAGATTAAGAATTATTGCATTTATAGGCATGGATGATAATGGTATTGTTCACGAGAGGCTTGCACAGTTGGCTGAACTGGAAGAAGACAAATTTATTACAGGATTCCATTAGCAGGTTCAGAAGGAAAAAGAGAAGGCCTATCATGACAGGCATATCAAGAAGAAGGCATTCAAGCAGGGTGATTTAATATTTCTATATGACAGTAAGTTTACAAAACATCCAGGGAAGTTTAGGACACATTGGCTCGGACCATATGAGGTAGCCTATGTTACCGAAGGGGGAGCTACGTAGTTAAAGACATTGAACAAAGAGTGGAAGGAATGATTAGTGAATGGGAGTCAGCTTAAGTTGTACTATGAAAACTAGTTACCTTGCAGACCTT
>JASDQU010501840.1:68094-83745 GCA_032191745.1 Picea mariana
GGACAACTCAACAAGTGGAAAAATCCACAGTTGGATGCTTTGGAGCACCACGCGAGAAGGAAGGAAAGACAGGCTGGCAAAGCTAAAAAAAAGCGGGTCAAGTTGACCTAGGGTTTTAGACACCTAGGGTTTTGGTATCTAGGGTTTTGGCACCTAGGTTTCAGCCTAGGGTTGTCAGTGAGGTATTGTAATTTATAAATAAAGGTAAAGAGGACCTGGGTTGGGTTGGTACGATATTTTTGTTTATTTAGCTCTATTGTTGTGGTGAGATATTATTGTATTAAGAGAGAGAAGTGCTAAGTGAGAGAGACTTCTGGTATTTCAAGATCTCCAGCTGTGTGCAAAGGTCAAGTCCTGCAGCTAGGCGCATAGGAAAGGGAGAGAAAGAGAGAGAAGAAAGAAGATATGCTAGCTAAGAGCGAAGACAAGAACTGTAGGCCTTATATTAATAAATCATAAGCAACATTATGTGGATGTATCCCTAGAGAGAGGGTGAAACACGTACAACTTGTGTTGTGTGTGTGATTGATGCTTTGATCTCTGTCACTGTTATATTGTTATTTTCATTGTTGTATTAGATCAGATATATAACTGTGTAGGGTAGATCTAGCTTGGTGAGGGATATATGAATGTTGCATTGTTGTTGTATTAGATCCACTTGATATTCCCCTGGTTGTAAACATCTTTGTCTTGCAACCCCCCTCTTAGATTCTTTGGGTGAGACTGCATCTGCTTCACAGGTGTTTTCGAAAGGGCCAGTATTTGGGGCTTGTTGGTGCAGTCTTCAAGTGAACCCTAGGTCTACCCCTATGCCAATAGGGTGCAAAAATGGTTGAGGATGAGATCAGGCTAGAAGAACTATGGGGAGGATCAAATTTTCCCTTGGGTGTGTAGGATTTGTTCCTAGTGTTGATGACCATGACATCCTCTGGCTCTGCAAAGTCTAGGACAACAATAGTAGCTTCTGGTCTTTTACCAAAGATCTTATCTATGGCACTCGTCTTTACCTCACACGTGGTTTCTTAGTGGTGTTCCTCACAAAAGTTACACCAACTCTGGGGCAGGATAGCTTTAGGCTGAAAATTGTTTTGAAACGAAATCCTAAAAGGGGGTGCAGAAGAGGATGAATCTCCATGGGTGAGAGGAGAGACAATACCCTTCCACTCAAATTCTATCATATGATTGTTCATATCTTGTAATAGCTTCAAGAGAGAGGACATATCTATCTGTCTAACCGATTCTCCCTGGGGAAGACCAGTTTTTTCAAGCTATTCTTCATACTCTCAGCAAGTATGAAGAATGGAACCAATATTATCAATGGATTTTTCTTCAAGCCTATGATGGTAGGGGGAGGGAAATTGATTGTATTAATGCATTAAAGTAGCTTGGTTCTGAGGGCAGATAAGTTCAGGGATTTCATTGTACAACTTGGTGAAACAAAAGTTCAAAGACTTGATGGTCTCACCTTCCTTGTAGGTAACATTATTGTATTCCCTTAACTTTTTGGTTGGGCTTTTAGATTGCCCATAAGTTGATCTGAACCAGTATATTAATTCCTCCCAAGTAGATAGAATCTTCGGAGGAAGGTCAAAGAAGTCAGTCGCAACATTTCCTTCCAAGGAATTGACGAACAAGCGCATGTAGGTGTCATTGTCGTTGGTCCCAATGTTATGAAAATAATTTGAAAATGCCACTAGGTGTTCATTTGTACTGACAATGTTATTTCCTGAAAACTTAGGCAAATTCTCTTTAAACTTCGGAAGTGGACGAGTAGCAGGTGTTAGGTTAAGAGGAAAGGAAATTGTTATAGGAGAATCCCCCTGTGGACAAGTGGATTCCCTCTTTGACTCTAGACTCCTAAGACCAAGACAGAAAGGGTGCTAACGTTGGTCACTAACATTCTTTTAAACCTAGCTAAACTAATATATAGATAAGAGGAAGAAAGGTGTACCTTTTTAACGATGTTCTTCCTCACATAGTTTGAGTTGAGCTTTGATCCCCAAGCTCCTCGATAAGTCCTGCAAAACAAACAAAGACAAAACAAGCTTCCTATTCTACTAAGGTTAGCTTGAAACCATATCTATCTAATAGAGACAAGTTCATGTAGAATAAACACAACCTTGAAAGAAACAGGCCAAGCACATATGTATATTAAAGAGAACAATAGAGAATACTTACAAACCTTTGATTAAGGTGGAACAACCTCTCCCAGCTCTCCTTGTCTAACACTTTGCTCAAATAATCCACACAAAATGATGATTCTTCAATAATATCTCCCTTATGAGATCATAAGTTTGATTCCTCAATATCTCTCTTATGAGATCATAAGGTTGATGCCTTCAATCTCTCCCTTATGAGATCATAATTTTGATGCCTTCAATCTCTCTCCTTTTCACCATGAGGAGGCCTCCTTATATAGGCTTGGAGAGGCCTAACCACTTAAGATATTCTTAGGATAGGTTGAGGATCCTTCTCCTTCAACTGTGGATCTTCCCTAAAATCGAGCCTTGAACTCATATCTGAATCCAACAAACTCCATAGATGAGGGGGATTCTTCCCTGATTTTCATCAACAGTCCAAAATTTTCTCAAAAAGGGCCAACGCTCCCTCAGAATGGGGCACAGAGAATTACAGCGTTCTCTCAAAAGAGGGTACAGAGTGTTGGCACTCCTTGACAATGTATAGGGGAGTGTTGCCTTCCAAAATTGATTTTTGTGTGGTTTTTTCCATGGAAAAAGACTTGTACTCTTTATCAAATGATTTCTCCTCTTCAAAACTAGTCTTTTGAGGTGTATTTTAAGTGTTCTTGATAATGTTGTCTGAGACACGACATAGGAAAGATGACAGTATGATATTTGTGATACTTGTGGCCAAAATGTGACACTTGCGACATTGGTAATGACGACACTAGGCCATCATCGTAATGAGTAATTTTGATGTGTAACAAAAACATGCCATGATGTGGTTGTGGAATCTTCTTCAAACTAAAAAATCCCATATTTTTTAATGACTTTGGTGGGGTTTGTAGTAGATTGGACAAGGATATGGTGGTTTTACAAGCTACCAATCACCTATGACGATGAATATTGGGAAGATGGAGCACTTCCAGAGCCACCACTAAATGCCATCTTATGGATGATAGATGAGGGAAAGAAAGATGAGCATTATGAATCGGATAAATTTCTCCTTAGATCACTTTGTTGGGCGGATAACACAACGTTTCTTCTTCCTATTTCAGCAATGGGATTGATTTTGGGTGACATTCCTCTTCTTCTTCTAGAAGCATGAGAGTCTAAGGACATGAAAGAAAGGCCAAAACTGAAGAAACAAAAGTTTATTGTTGATTTCTAGGTTGCCTATGTCTAGATTCCAATTATTATTGAACACTAATATATCGTTCAATTGTTGTCCAAGAATGATTAAGCTCAGCACGATTCCTAGCAGTGTCTAAAATAGTATGAAACAAGTTCAAAGAAATGTTGGTATGGTCTTGGACAACCGGCTCAAGATTGGGTTGCCTTGTAATAGGAACAGTCATTAATAGTAAAACAATCAAAGAATCAATTTAAGAAAACAAATATGTATCGATGAAAAATCGAATATAAAATTTTTAACTAGAGAGATATCGAAGATTTGCCCAATGGATTCGCCAAATAAATGTTGAGGAAAAGATATGAAATGATCTTACTCAAGCATTTTCAGACTTTACTTGGCTAAATAAAAGTAGATGGGAATATCACCCTATGTTTATAGCCAACAAAAATAACATCCTAACTCACAAGTATTAATTAGGAGTGCTTAGGCTAGTCTTTTATCAACAAAACGGTTGCTGGAAATTCACTTTTTATGTAATTTTCTGAATATAATAGTTGCTGAAATAAATGTAAGAACATAAGTAAAGACACTAAGATGATAATCAAGACAGATGAGACATATAGAAATCCTTTATTTCATTCCAATTTACCAAAGAGTCATTTTATTTACAAAATCTCATACATAAATCTTGGACCAAAGTCAAACTTAGACATCCCCGATTGAACATACAAAAGGACCTCTGATAGAAAACCAAAACTGAACTCTAAAAGTTGGATCAGCTTTCCACAGGTTGTTGCCCACTTGACTCTTCACAATATCCTTTATCAATCATGAAAACTAATTCACAAACAAACAAGTCTACATAGACTATCAAAGATAGATCAACACCTTTGAAAAACAAGTGTCTAAATGATTTGATTTAGCCATGAATATTGTTGTCTACAATAAAACCCTGCTATCATAAAAGAGAATTAGGCTTGTGATGAATATATGAATGAATGAAAATTGAACTATTTCAACATAAACTCAAAGAGAAAACTTTAGCATGCTTCTACTTCTATCCTCCTCTTGTTCCTCCATTTCCTTTTTCTTTTAACAAATTAGATTTGGTTGAAGAAGTTGAACCAATTCATTAGTTAAGTTAATTAAAAGACTCAAATAACTTTAGTTAGGGGGAAGAGTAATAATTATAATAAGGGTCATAAATAAATAATAGCTAGTAGGTGGGACCCCTTGTGACTCCCTTTAGTTCTTAACAATCATAACAATCATAACATAACCATTAGTTAAGAAAAACACACCTCCTTGTGTCTCCCATCAACATATTCACTTTTGGTAATTTAAACTCATGAAATTTGGAATTATTTCAAAAATAATACTCATATATAAAAAAAAAACATGTTGTCCAAAGATCCTTGAAGTCAACTGTCATAAAGCAATAGATATAATAAAAACTCAAAATCCATATTTCCCAGTCTGTGATGCAACCCTTCCTTGATTTCTGTTGTCACCTCTTGATTTTCATGAATTTGCCTTTGGCTGTGTAGAGCCTTTAGGCCTAATCTCATTGATCACATGGGAACAATCGTCCCTCAAATGCATCCGGGGAGACATAGATTTATTAGAGCCATTGGAGGGTGAGGAGGGGGAAACATTGGATTTTCCTTTATCAAGGGCATGGTGGGCCTCAATTTTCAATATCTTGATAGCATGGGAGGATTGCACTGGCGAGTGGTCATGGGAATATTGGGAAATGGGGTTAACCAGTGGAGGAGCAGGCAAAGACAAGTTGGGCCAGCCTTGATGTTGGGAGACTGTCAGGTGGACAATCTCCTGCCATCCATCATTTTCAGGGACCTCGGGTTGTAATGAGACATGAGGAGGTACGGGGATACCAGGTGCTTGAGGGTCTTGGAAAGGAGGCCTTTCATGCCTATGTTGGACTATTCCCTGCCTAATCCAATTGAAGAATCCAACATGAAATAATTGGCCAAGATCTTGTGAATCAACGTCAAAATATATGGAGAACCTGGGCCTTCTTGGACCTCAGTTCCAATTACATCTACCTCTGTTTCTGTGGCCATGGCTACCTCGACTGAAAAAACGCATCCTGCATTTGTGATGGGTTAGAAAATAGTCAATCCATACAAAATGTTTTACTGTTAATCAATGTGCAGGGGGGTGAAAAAGGGTTCTGGTATATGTGAGGGGTTTATATTGAGCGAAAATATGAAATAATGATGGGGGAAAAGACATGGTCACTTCTCAATGACAACAACAATCAACTGAAAAGAAAACCAATGAAACATCACTGTAATCCACACAAGTCACTGTCACTTCGAACATCCTTAACACCGAAATTCTCTTGACTGTAATCAATCTCAAAACAGGGGGTGAAAAAATGAAATGGGAAGGTGATGGGATCTGTAATTAGAGGAAAATGAAATAATGGAAGGGAAGAAAGACGATTATTGTTCATGAAATTAATTAAGTGATCCATAAATTATGCTACAAAAAGAGATGCATCAATCATCAACAATTCCCGTGCAATTTAACTAGTTCACTATTCATAATCAAATTTCCAACACAGTGCTACCGCAAGAAAATATGTATTCCACAAAATTTGTAAGGGGTTATGTTTCCTTTATTCACATGCTTTGAATTTTCTAACAATTTGTGAACAATACCCATTTCCAATTTGTAAACTATCAAAATCAACCACTACCCATGCATTTCTTCAATCCACAATAATACTCAAAAGTCATGTTTTCAAATTAATAATGAAGTCACTATTACTGCAATCGGGCTATCATTTAAATGCAATGATATTTGTTAAACATATATAATTAGTAACCAAAATAATCAAGACCAAATTTCCACGCCCAAATTGACAATTAATCATAAAACCAACAACCACCATTTAGACACAAGCTATGCACAGGGTAATTCACCCAGGCAATTCAGTTTTGCGACTGTAAAAAAAAACAATTCAATGTTTCTTAAAATATGGGCCATCCATCCAACACGATGAGGTATCAACAATAAGAATGCCTCAACAAATGATTGGGATGAAACAAAACGTGCTCAAAAACTCTTTGAGTATCTCTGACTGTGAGGACTCAATCCATCTATGTTATACACAGTGCACAACTAACAAAACCCCACGATGCAACATTTTCACTTAACACAACAAACACTCAGTCATGAAAATAACTCAACCCATTGGGTTGAGCCATCGACCTAATACAATATTTTCTCAATTTAGTCACACCGTAATCAACCATGCTATGTAAACTCAGGCTTCTACAATTGCACAAACATAAGGATGCAATGGACATATTTTCTATAGTCATTTGGTTCAATAATCATTTGGCCCCAAAGAAAACCAAAGTTACCATGACTATTATTTCATTTTGAAAAACACCATCCACACAATGCGACATGCATGAGTTGTAACCAATGCCAACTAATCATCCAAATATTCATTAGTGAAAATATCGGTGACTGTGTATCAACCAAAAAATTCGCCAATGTCTTAAAGAATCAATCAACCTAACAAGTTGTGGCAATCATGCATACCCACGCATCAATTTGAATCGTGGTAGAGGCCTTCTCCATTAACAATACTGAGTTATTATTTTAAGGAGAGTAAATGTGTACTTTGAAAGTGTAATTGGAAATGTAGGGTTTTCCACTGTTATAACATAGTCAGTGACTATAACCAACCTGACTATCACACGACAAATTGGTCAAGCCTGTGCTCAAACTAGTCGACAATTATACCACCAATCAACCATACGAAGTCGTAAGATCAACAGGATACGCTGACCTTCTCTATCAATCTTCAGATTGGAGGGCTAAGCTTTTTTTTGTAGCTAACAAAGGGAGAGCAGAACCACTCTTTGTATTGGTGAAAACTCCAAGGCCATGGTGCATACAGGAAGAACCATGACTCATTCATGGATGGGTACAAATCCATGACAAGGGGCCATAACCGAAAGGTAGGGCTCTAGTTTGTCCTGACAAAGCTTAGTTAATTCACATAGGGTATAACTCTCGTGCTCCTCGATCAAACAACCACAACACGGGGGTGAAGACAGGGCCGAGTAAAAAGAGGAGAACCCATTTCATGACCCTTAGTGGTGAAAACAGCCAATGCCTAAGTGAACAAAACATAGTGACGCAAAAAACCTTCGACCATTAAACCCATGAAGCCAAATATGATTTAATGATAGTTCGTGAAGATATCTATGCACCCAAAACTAAATGAAAACCCTCCAACTAAACCAGTAGAGATAATAGAGAGCCACCACCCAGGAAGACCAATAACTTCTACGAACTCAAAATTATTACAGGAAGAACCATCCACTCTTCATTCCAAGAACCCAAATTTCACACAGTTGCAACACTTAGGAAAACACAAACCAATACACCTGAGCCAATAATCATTTCATAACCAGAGAAGAGTCACAAATGGCCAAAAAAAGGACATACCTGTAAACGAATTCCTTTAAACCAAGAGATGTGTGAGTGGTTCCTCCCAGCTAAAAATTCAAAGCATAAACACAACAGAAAGATGGAACAATAGCCTGAATAGGGTGGCGGCTAATGGGAGGGGTAAAGGTGACATGTAGTAAATGCATGACACCTCCACCCACAATTCATTTACTCACCAGTGCATGCCAACCAATTCTTAATTAACACCATTAATTTAATTCTGCATTGGAATCTACACATATTACTTGCCAAATGCACTGTCCACATCATATATCCAATTCCTTATTATATAACTCAAACAAAATCGCATAACCATTAATGCCCATTACCTTGTCAAATGAGCCACCAACATTCAATCTATCCAAATATACCATATGTGTATTGACCACATTAGTCAATTAATCATTGCATAACCATTAGCACTATCACCTTGCCAAATGCGCCACCAACATTTCATACCATATGCGTATTAACATATAATTCAATCACAATTGCATCACCATTCACTTGCTATCTAGGATTTAACAATAATTGTTTAAGTCTTTCATGCATGTAGTATAGTGAATATGATAGCTTTAAATTCTTCTCCTTTGCAATTGTTTCTCATTTCTTTCTAATTGTTCGCATGTAGTATAGCAAAATTGCATAGTAATATCCCTTCTCTTTGCCTTTGTTATAGTATTTTTTCCTTTCTCAGAACTATCCTTCATGTAATTTCACTAACATGTTTATCATGCAGGTGCGATAAGAACCAAAAACAATAATATTAATGAATGTCATAGGTTGTAGTAACATCAGGAATAAACACTTCATAAGCTCAAATCATAACCAATAACAATAGTATCTCATAAACCATGTAATTTGTGTCGCATATCATCACAACATAGAAAATGAACATATATGATCTTCAATAGTTCAAGGGGGTCTCACCTACTAGTATTATTTAGTTTTTTTTTATAATAATAGGCTTTAGCAACACTTTGCGGGAAAAAATTCATTGACAATTTTAATCATAAACACTCCCAAAGGCCTTTTTAGTATAAGTAATAAATGATAAAACCCTAAACATCCAAAAAATTAACCCCGGAAGATGAAACACCAAAACGCTTGTGGGCCCCAATGGGGGTAGTTGATATGTCAACTTCCCGAGGGTGTAAAGTTTGCATACGATATCTGTTTGGGTCACTTAGTACCTTGTCGAAAAGGAATATCCAAGGAGTAAACATTTTGAATGGCCCGATACAAGCCCAAAACATCTATTGGTTGTTTCCACATCAAAAAAAACATCATTTAGGGCCTCGAAACAACCCTAAAAGTTTGGGACCTGAAAAAATGTAGAAAATTTGTCAAGATGGAAACTGTATTTTGAGCTAGGGGAATAGGTGGGAGGCCACTGATGTCCACCTGGATCGTTTCTCCCCCCTTAGGAATAAATTTTGTCCATTGTGTTGAGTTCCCCCATCAAATGGGTAAACTTTTTGTTGAGCTTGACACTTGGTGAGCCACTTGCCTTGATGCAATAGCTGCCCTACTTTGATAACCCAATAGAGTTGGATATTATGTTGGTGGGTTCCCTTAACTTTTGTGTACATTATCTGATCAATGGTTTCCTATTCCATGCAGCTAGGTTTAATCTCTGTAGGTGTCAGCTGCGCTACCACTTTCAATGTGTCTATTAGTGGTGGAAAATATGGCCAAAGGAAGTACACATTGAATAATGGGTGTAATCCAAGGAAGGGGGGAATACTAAACTCAAAATAATTTTCTCCCACAACCTTGGTGATGGTGTAAGGTCCATAGAGAAGTGGAAAAATCTTCCTATGGGTTCCTATAAGGTTCTCTTTATGCAAATGAAACCAAACCTTTTTTCCCACCTAAAACTTGTGGGGAACCCGATGTTGATAAGGACACTATTTGTACTTAGCATTGGATTTCTACAAAATATCATGGACTTATTGGAAGATGTGTTGAATACGTTCAATGAATTTGGTGGCCTTTTTGGCCTCAGATTGAGCATGGGAATATTCTAGTTGTGTGAATGAAAGGGGTAGTGCTACATCAATGGGGCCTAATGATTGAAATCCCAGTACCACTTGAAAAGGGATATGTTCAGTCAATTTATGGAGGTATTAGTTGTAGCTGTATCAGACATAACAAAGGCTCTCATCCCATGTGTATGGATTCTTGGAGTTGTACATGTGAAAGAGATGCACGATCATACTATTGACGACCTATTTCTTTCCATTGGTCTGAGGGTGGAAGGCAATGGATTTGGTGAGATTGGTGTCCAACAACAACCATAGGATCGAACAAAATGTGCATGAGAATCTGTTGTCCTGATCTAATATGATGGTATGTGGAAGTTCAAAGAGTACCCATACACGCTCAAAGAATAGCTTGGAAGTAGCCTCAACTGTGATACTCTTCTTGTAGGCGGTCAATATTGCCATG
Source organism: Picea mariana (assembly GCA_032191745.1). Classification (NCBI taxonomy): domain Eukaryota; kingdom Viridiplantae; phylum Streptophyta; class Pinopsida; order Pinales; family Pinaceae; genus Picea; species Picea mariana. Next base: position 78,358 of record JASDQU010501840.1, read on the forward strand.
TTCAAGAATCGATCAACCACCAACAATACACAATCATTTCCATGCTTGGTGGAGGGGAGACTTGACATGTATTCCATCGAGATGGATTCCTAGGGATCTTCGGGAGTAGCAAGTGGTGTGTATAGTCCTTGTTTTTTAATGGATGGATTGACAATAGAGCATACAGTGTAGGATATGATATACTTAATATTATCCCAAATTTATAGGAACAACTAAGTATATGATTTATCGAGGCCATCATGTTGCAGACATGGAGTACTGAGAGAAAAATTACTGACAACATCCACATGCACATACATAGACCCACTTCAATACAATGCATCCTTGGTGAATCATGATGGAATTCACCACATCAATTTACTTATAGAAGACAATGGGTCTTGCTCCATGAGGTACAAGTCATGTATTGTGGTAAGTGTCACTTTAATACTTGAGGCATTTGAGTATGTTTCATTTAAATTTGCTTTTGATTATAGAACATCTTCTTGGAAATTATGCCCTTTTCCCTGTTTTACCTTGGTGATTGACATTGTTCCCTAGTAAGTGGTCACCCTTGGGGATGGGTTTGCTACTAGGAGGTCCCCTTGATGAGTCATCATTCCATTCTCGATCACACTTATCATTTTTCACACTTCATCCTTTTCGCCTCATTATCTTTTGGGATTTTCAAGTGTACACAAGTGCATTACAACCTTTGATTTACCCCTATGGAACTCTGTGTACCTCTCCCTTCAAGTGACATTGTGGTACTGCCTCTGAAATCTTATATTACCCTTTTGGAGTACCCAATTGTTCTAAAATTTAATTAATTAATGGAAAATAAATGGGCTTGGAAAAAGGATTCATTGAAAATGAAGGTGCAAAACACCCTCTACAAAGTCACCCATAAATGAGATAATACGAACTCTTGTATGTCATCAACCCCATTCCCAAAAGTATTACCCCCATCCACTTCATCTTCTCCAAATGATTTATAGAGGGGCCCACCTAGGAAACACTCCTTGACTTAAGTAATGACTCACCCAATAGTTCACCTTGACAACCCTCCCATGCCTAAACTTGAAAAATTGCATAGGGTCTTTGAGCACTTGTTTAATTTGATGAAGTAGTTTTAATGCACATATTTAGGTGGCTCTTGTATTAAATATGATTTTACTTGGCATGATAAATTTTAATTGAGACCCTTGGAGGGCGCACTCATTTTTATTTGCAAGACCTTGTCTTATGGACATTTGAAGGAACAAGCCCAACTTGGGCCTTCATTGGGGCAAGAAGCCCACAGGTTATATTCCATGACCCAGAATTTGGGGGAAAGACAAACATTGTGCATTTCTTTTGGAGGCAAGAGAGAAGAACTTAGAGATGACACCTATCCCTATATAGCCCAACGAATTTCCTTTGGAGGCCTTACACCACACTTATTAGGCTTGAGGTCTTGACTAGGGATAGGGTTTGGTGGTGATGATGATGTCTTGTTGGAGGATTGGCATGTTTTGGCAAGCCCTTGCATGATTCCAAGTCATCAAGAAGGGGTTGACATCACCCTTAGGGTTTCCTTTTGTGCAAAATTCAAGTTAAAATCAAATTACTTTGTAAATGGGGAAGAAAAAGGGGGGTTCCCCCCTTATTTTTTTCGTTTACCCTAACCAAATGTGGTAAAAAACTTTTTATAGGTTTTGTATAAATAAGGATCAAATTCATTTCATTTTTAACATAACTCTCTCATGTGAGAAGACTACTTGGCTAAAATTTGCGCCGAACTTGGGAATTTTGGACTATCTCTCTCTTGTGCAACATTTTTGGATGCTTCTTATGGTATATTGTGGAGCTAAGGTGGTGAACACCTCTTGGAGGCTTGTTCTATTGTAAGTTGATGGGATTATCTTGGTAAACTAGGGTTTGGTCTTTCTATCTTGTGAAATTGGTAAGGAAATTTTTGCACTTTGTTCGTATTTTCTTCTTGTTTCATGCTACACTTGTCTAAAACCCTTGGAGGAGTATAAGGGCACACACCCTCCATGAAGTTCCATTTTATTTGCAAATTGATAAGTCATTTTTACAAGGTTGCTAGGACGAGTAAAAGGGATTACATCCTCCTAGACTTACCTTTGTTGGTTTTTCATGCTATAGGGAGTAAAAGGACTTACACCCCTAGATATATTTTGAATCTAAATATTATAAACAAGACTCCATTTACCCAATAGATTCAAAACACTAATCTGAAAATTTCAATAGAGCAACAAAATAGTTGCAATAGATAACATGTTTTGTAGAGATATTTCAATTGTCTAAAGTGGAACCAAATTTACACTCTTTAGGCTTCCTTGAGCCACTAGGGAATCTATCTTGGCTAAGTACATCTTATTTCTGTTATAAATTTATTCTACATCCATTAGGGATGCAACAAACTCATGTAAAACTCTTTCTTTTACCCACTTTTCAACCGTCAAATTTGGCTATAAAGATGCCATAATTATCTACTAATCATTGTGCATCATTTGGGTGGTTTACTCGTGTTTTTTGTTGGTTGAATTTTTTATTTGTAGAAATTGTTTTCTAGACACAAGGCTTCTCTAATAGACTTCTGAAAACATCATTTAGCATCCCTAATTGACCATCAAAGCTTGTTCCAAAGTATTGTAAATTTATCTATTTGTTTAGTGCTTCATTGACCAATAAATATTCGACGCTTTTGATAGTTATTTCTGTAGTAAGTAACATATTTAATTTTTGATAAATAAATTTGTTTGTTGTTGCAATTTAGGAAAAAAATATTCACTTTCTTGTCCCTTTGATATTTAGGCTTGTATCTCGATTATTTGTCTTGTCTCAGGCATGTGTAACACTCTAGTGCAGGTACCCAAGTCTTTGGAAACCATCCTCCATCCTCAAGACTCACTTTCAAGCCATCCTCCACTTATTATTTTGACCTATAGGGGAATCACCTACCATTACTCCAATTTCCATCTCATGTCCCCCTAGTATCACCCGAGATTCTCCTTTTTTGCAAGTTTTCTCCTTCACTAAAGCGAGGGGAGTACCTATCCAAGGTGTTAGTTGGTAGGTATTCCCATAGTTGTCTCACCTTTATAGATTGGGTTGGGATTTTCCCAACCTACAATATGTGTGATAACACTTACTAACAACATGTCAAAGATTTGGCCAATAGAAATAATTTTGTAGTAATTTCATTTTATTCTCCACGCTAAAGTGTCTTGCCACCCAACTGTAGTAAGCTTCCCAAATCAGTTTTGCATGCTCTCTTGAAAGAGCATAGATATGAACTAGATGGAATAACATTTCAGCCTAAATATGGAATTCCACAATATTCATGCTTGTTCCCAACAAGTGGTAGGTCGTAGTGAATTCAATATCATTTTCATAGAGTTGGGACCACCCAGAGGTCTCATGCTTGCAAGAGTCAATAATTGTGGTTAGTGTTGCAACTGGAGGTTGATTGAGGTAGTAATCAACACAATTGGTGCTCCCTTTCTTACAATTAATGTTGAGGTGAATTTGTTGAAATTCTGTGGACCACTTTTGATGGTGGTCGTTCTACAATTTTACTTGTGTCTGCATGAACCTTTGAGGCTTATGATATTTATGGATGATATTATCCTTCTCCAGAATGTAATGCTTCCATTGGAGACATGCTTGTATGATGGAATACATTTCTTTGTCATAAGTGGGGTAATTACAAATGACATCTGAGACTACCTCACTATGATAGGCCACTAGATGATCATGTTGAGTGTGAATGACACCAATAACATAATCAGAAGCATATGTCTCAAGCTCAAATGGTTGTTGTGGATCGGGTAAGATGAGCACCGAGGCTGAGCATAAGTGATCCAAAAAGATATTTTAAATGACTATGGTTGAGTTATTATGCATGTGTTCATTAACCAAATAAGTAAGCTTAATGAAAGAGGAAGAATATATGAGAAGTTAACACAACCATATAAACATGTAAAAAACTGAAATGAGGCAATAAACAACAACAAACGATAACACCAATGTGATAACAAAGTTCGAAAATCTCACCTACGTCTCTGGACCTTTGTCTCAGTGGGTGAGGATTTCTTATTTATGTTCAAAGCTCAATAAGTACATCACATTAGTGCCAAAAGGTTACAATATTAATCTGGTCTTTTTATCCCAGATCTCTAAAATCCAATAGAAGAAACAACACTCAAAATGGATGACTGGAGCTCCCAAAAATGGCCCGCAAAGGTGCGCTCCTCAACAACTTCCCTGTATAAAAATGGCTTTGGCTTGGCATTCCATCAGCATAAACCTACTATGAATCTCCTCTCTTGGCCTCAATAAGGCCTGGTTTATATAGATCTAGAGTTGGTTATCATCTCCCAACTTCCTCCCAAGATCTGGCCTCAAAAAGGGCCCAATATCCCCCGAAAATAGGAAAAAATCTCAATTACAGGCATAAAATCATAAAAAAATCACTATTATATAGTTGGAAAACCCACTTTAGAAATATAATTGGGATAAGCCCCTTTCTCTTGGCACGCACCCCTTAAACTGCCTTTTTTAACTGTTCCATTTTTTGAAGAGTTTTATTTGCCTTTACATGATGAGCATGAACCATATAATCTTGAATTTCTTTGGTTAATTGATATTGATTCTTTGTCCTATAGAAGATTGCTTTACGATCAAACAAGTATGGACTACCTAAGACCATTCCACATTCTCTTAGTGGCACAACATCACATGTTACCTTGTCTACATACCTAGATGAAATAACAAATTTTAATGTGCATTGTTTGGTTATGTGCATTTGATGATGACTGCTTATCCATTTAAGTGTGTAGGTATTATGATGTACTTGTGTTTTTAACCCCAACTACTTAATCAATTATTCAGAAATTAGATTAGATTGAGATCCACTGTCGATTAATGTATCAACCTTAGTGTGTTGCATGATAACCCTTATATGAAACAAGTTGCTTCTACAATCAATTCCTTCACCAATTTTACCTATCATACCAACCAATGAAACCTTAGATTCATCACCTAAATCCGATCCCAATTTTGTCGGTCGAGTTGTCGCTGCAACTATTTGCCTCCCTTTCTTTTCCTTGAACCACTTTGGTCTCTTCTCGGGATGCAACTGCCAACAACGGTCCTTATCATGCCCCTCTTTCTTACAATGCTTGCAAGATGGCCTCTCTTCCTTTCTCATCACTGCATTTGACTTCTTTCCATACCATCTCCTTTTGTCCTCTTTCCTTGAAGTCGATTCCCCTGATACACCTGTTTTCCTAGCTTCAATGTATGCCACTTGAACAAAAAGCTCATCAAGATTAGTGGGTCCAAACATGAATACAATGTTTCTAATGTGTGCAAGTAAACCTCCTATATACTTCATAA
>JASDQU010501841.1:9541-26580 GCA_032191745.1 Picea mariana
CAAAAGTGAGGATAGTAATGCTTTAGACATTGCACAATGTTGTCTAGAAGGCCCTCATAGTTGAGGAACAGTTTTTTAGTGGGGGTCAAGGTAGGACTCCTGCAATACTGACTGGACAAACAATGTTAGGTGCTCAACAACATCAGATACCAGCCCGACATACATCGAGGTATCGAAATACTTCATGAGGATCCACATTCACAACTACCTGATGACCGGATCTTTAGCGAGGAACTCCCTACATAGGACCACCACGTCAACAACCACATCGTTAAAAACAATGGTTGTTTAGGCTTGTTTAGGCCTGTTTAGGATGATTTTACCTACGTGGAAATGGATTTGGGAACCAAGTTCAAGGTTGGAGGAAGGGTTATGAAATATAGCCTCAACCTGGGATATTTTGTCACAAAGGCCAACCTGTACATCATGATCTTAGGATCTTATGAATTCATGATCGATATGGACTAATTGGAATCACTTGATGTGGTATTCAATTGTAAGATGAAACAATTGAGTTTGACCGATGATGAGGGACAAATACGGGTGATTGTAGGAAGAAACTAGGGAGTTTCCCTAAGGTTGATTTCTTCCCTACATCTATGGAAGAGTATGTGCAAGGGATGCAAGATATATGCAATCCTATCATTGAACGAAAAGGGCATGGTAGAAGGATTATAAAACCTTCTGGTAGTACGATATTTTGTGGGCGTGTTCTGAGAAGAGTACCAGGTTTGTCGCCCGAAGGAGAGATGGAATTTACCATCGACTTGAAACCTGGAACTGAACCAATAGCAAGAACGTCATATCAGATGTCAACACCTGAGTTACAGGAGTTGAAAATGAAACTAAAGGAGTTGTTGTACCTAGGTCTTATACATCCAAGTGTGTCACCTTGGGGTGTGCCTGTTATTTTCATGTAAAAGAAGGATGGGTCGTGGAAACTTTGCATTGACTACCATCAATTGAACAAGGCAACGATCAAGAACCAGTATCCATTGCCAAGAATAGACAATTTGTTTGATCAAATGAAATGCATGATGGTGTTATAAAGGATCGACTTGAGATCAGGATATCACCAGTTACGGATAAAAGAGAACGACATTCCTAAGACCGCATTCAAGACGAGGTACAAGCATTACGAGTTTATCTTTTTACCGTTTGGACTGACAAATTCCCCAGGGGTATTCATGAGATTTATGAATGGGGTATTCTGTGAATAATTGGACAAGTTTGTTCAAGTATTCATTGAATACATATTGATATATTATAGGATGATGAAAGAACATGGCAAACATTTGCGCTTGGTACTACAATGTTTACTAGAAAACAAGTTATACGGGAAACTATCAAAATGTTATTTTTATCAATTGAGGATTCATTATTTGGGGCATGATATATCTGGTGAAAGCATCATTGTGAATCCAACAAAGGTAGAGGCTACTATGGAATAGCATGCGCTGACGAATGTACCAGAAGTACATAGCTTCATGGGTTTTAGCTGGATATTATCGACGATTCGTCAAAGGTTTTTCGAAGATAGAAAATCCAATCACGGAATTGCATAAGAAAAATAAGAAGTTTGTATGGACTGAGAAATGCATAGAATCATTTCTAATTGACAACATCCCAGATACTAAAAATCCCTGACATGGATGAGGAATTCTTGGTATGCACATACGCATCTGAGGAAGGCTTAGGCAGAGTCTTGATGCAATACGGTCAAGTGATCACTTAAATCTCAAGGAAGTTAAGAAAGCATGAGGAGAACTACATGACACATAATTTAGAGTTGTTTACCATTGTGTATGCCCTGAGAGTATGGAGGCACTACCTGATTGGATGAAAATTTGAACTAAAAACCGACCACTGTGCTCTGCAGCACATTTTTACACAAAGTGACTTGAACACAGGACAAAGGTGTTGGTAAGAATTTCTTAGCAAGTATGAGTTTGAGATTACCTACATAAAAGGGATAGTGAATAGAGTGGCAGATGCATTGATTCGAAGACCACACATATTTTTAGTGATACCTCTTCAGACAAATATTCAAGAAAAGATTCTAACTTTATAGTGTGACGATGACTAGTATAAATAGGTTAAGGAAAATATCAGCCAAGACATCATGTTGGTACCAAAGTTTGAGGGATTTACAGTGAATAACGACGGTTTAATGAGGTATAATAATAAGATTTACATACCCCCTAATGACAAATTGAGAATATGAATCTTAAACAAAGCTCATAGAGCAGTGTACATGGCTCATCCAGGAGTCACGGAGATGAGGGAAGAACTTAAGCCCTTATTCTTCTGGAAAGGAATGAAGGCAGACATCATCAACTACATGGAAAGATGTCTAGAATGTCATCAGGTGAAGGCTAAACATAGACATCTAGCAGGATTACTACATCCACGCGCTATTCCATAATTGAAATTTATATGGACTTCATTAGTGAATTGTCACTGACGGCAAGGAGGAACAACTCGATTTTCGTGGTAGTTGACACTCTGATGAATAGTGCACATTTTATCCCTGTGCGTATGACGTATCAGGCACCAGAAATAGATATATTTTTCATTAGTGAGATTGCATGGCGTGCCTAACAGGATCATATCTGATCGAGGATCGATGTTTATAGGACAATTTTGGACTAGTTTCCAAGGGGCCTTGGGAACCCAAATTAACTTTAGTACAACATATCACCCAGAGACAGACGAGAAGACAGAAATAACAAACCAAATCTTAGAATATATGTTGTGTATGTACGTGATGGACCAACAAAATCATTGGGAGGAGTTATTTCCACTGGTAGAGTTTGCATACAACAACAGATATCAAAGCACCATTAAGATGGCTCCATTTGTATTTCTTTACGATCAACATGATCACCAATTTAGCAATCTAATTGTTAAATTGATTACATATCAACATTAATCAAGTCACTCATATAATCAAATCACATCCAAACATTCAATACATCTCTTTTAATACATGGCGCAAAATAAGTATCAATTCCAAATTCCTGCGCAAAGTAATTATGTTTTTCAATGAGGCTTACAATTTACATTGTAAAGTCCCCAACTTAGGTGTTATTAATATATAGTATTCCTTCAACAATTTAATTCATACTCTAGTAAATTCAATACATCACCTATAATGCATGCACGAACAAAATTCTTTCATTCATTTATAGACTGACCCCAAAATAAATCAAGCATTCAGTAGAGCCTTTTATTGACTGTTCATAGATATCTAAAGTGTTCATTAAAATTAACACTGAGATATAAAATGACACTTAAAAATGAATATTAAAATTGAAGTATCCTCGACATCATAAGGAAAATGATACATATAAAACTATGTGATTGCATTGAAAGAAGATATCTGCCTTTAAATATTACTAACTAAAATTAAATGAGACTAAAGGACACTCCAATGTGCAGGGAATCTTCTAATAATGGAAAAAAAAGAAGTGTAGGAATAAGAAAAAGGTAGGGACTTAATAACTCAGAAACATGAAGTAAATCACAAAGTTGGTAAATTCCTCAACAACGCGGAGATAATGAGGAAAGTTATGGGAAAAAATAGTGAGAAACACGCAAAGATAAAGAAGGTAAAAACTCTTGCTGGTTCACCCACAAGCTAGCACATTTTACATAGAAAAAAAAAAGAAAAAAAAGAGATGAAGATGGTAAAAATGCATGTTGGTTTGCCCCATAAGATAGCATGTTTTACACATAAAAACGTAGAGATAAACATGGTATAACAACATGTTAGTTTCCCCTATAGTCTGAGCACATTTTTACACAAAACAACGCAGAGGTAAGGAGCGTAGAAACTCTTGCTATTTTCCCCCACAGTCTGAGAACGTTTTTACACCAAAAACGTAGAGGTAAGGAGGGTAAAAACTCTTGCTAGTTTCCCCCATATTATGAGCACAGTTTTACACCAAAAACGCAGAGGTAACAAGAGTAAAAACACTTTCTAGTTTCCCACGTTTTTACACCAAAAACGTAGAGGTAAGGAGGTTAAAAACTCTTGCTAGTTTCCCCCACAGTATGAGCATGTTTTTACACCAAAAACATAGAGGTAAGGAGGGTAAAATATTTTTCTAGTTTCCCCCATAGTCTGAGCATGTTTTTACACCAAAAATGCAGAGGTAAGGAGGGTAAAAAATCTTGCTAGTTTCCCCCATAGTATGAGCATGGTTTTACACCAAAACATAGAGGTAAGGAGTGTAAAAGCTCTTTTTGATTTCCCCCATAGTCTGAGCATGTTTTTACACCAAAAATGTGTAGGTAAAGAGGGTAAAAACTCTTTCTAGTTTCCACCACAGTCTGAGCATGTTTTTACACCAAAAAACGTGGAGGTAAGGAGGGTAAAAACTCTTGCTAGCTTCCCCCACAGTCTAAGAACGTTTTTACACCAAAAACACAGAGGTAAGGAGGGTAAAAACTCTTTCTAGTTTCCCCCATATTCTGAGCACATTTTTACACCAAAAACATAGAGGTAAGGAGGGTAAAACCTCTTGCTAGTTTCTCCCACAGTCTGAGCACGTTTTTACACCAAAAATGCAGAGGTAAGGAGGGTAAATTTCTTGGGAATCCTTCAAAAAAAATGCAAAGGTGGAATGTGCATTGGAAGAGTAAAACTTCGTTGGAGAGTGAGCAAAAAGGTGGGTAAAGATCAGAAGAATTTTTTATCAGTTCCAGATCAATTTTGGCTAGCAACGACCTCATTAGAGAAAAATTTATATTTGGAAAAAATGTGTTATGGATCAGATAGTACGAAATTAGGTTCAAATTAAAGGGTAGTGATCAAACATTCTATGTGTAGACATTCAAGCTCAGAATGAAATTAGCCAGGTGATGATCAGACATTATGTATGTAGACATTCAAGCTCAGATTTGAAATTAACAATGGTGGTGGTCAAACATTTATATATGTACACATTCAACTCATATTTGAAATTAACAACGGTGATTGTCAAACATTTATATATGTATAAATTTGAGCTCATATTTACATTAAAAATGGTTGTGAAATTATTAGGAATTTTCCTCTAGAATTTATAAAAGCATCTGGGAGCTTATCTCTTGATATTAATATCTCACACAGGTATGCAAGGTAAAAACAAAAACTAGATTTTACAAATTAATCCAATGTGATTACAAATTTAAATAAAAAAATCGTAATCGAAGGCCTAGGGGTACCACTTGCTAACCATGAAGACCTAGGGGTACTCTTTTCGCCCCTTAGCCCCCCAATCCGTAAAGAGGCCATGCACAAACAGAACCAGAAAATTCTAGCTCCCAGATCACCTCTCAAGGTCGAGCTACCACTCTCTCTTTTTCGATCTTGGTATCCCAACTCTCACAAGAAAAATCAGTCAAAGAAACTCTAACATCATAAGTTTACACATACCATTCATGATCCATTCCTCCCCGTAGCCATTTCTTTTATAGAATTTTTCTTAGTGTCCACTTGCCAATTGCACATTAAATTATTTTTTTTTAAATTAATTAGGAATTACTCTCCCCATACACTTGTCACGCGATCCCTTAGTCGCACCAAAAATTCACTATTTAATTTAATTAAATGTCAATTTCTCTCACCCATCCTAAAAGCACTCCTAAAATCGCTCCTAGTTGTCCCTGTATTCCCTCTATTTCCTTTTTAATGATTGTCTTTCTAAAACTTAGTTGTGTTTTAGAAAGACAATCATTAAAAAGGAATCAAACAGAACCAGAAAATTCTAGCTCCTAGATCACCTCTCAAGTTCAAGCTACCACTCTCTCTTTTTCGATCTTGGTATCCCAACTCTCACAAGAAAAATCAGTCAAAGAAACTTTGACATCATAAGTTTATGCATACCATTCATGATCCATTCCTCCCCATAGCCATTTCTTTTATAGAATTTTTCTTAGTGTCCACTTGCCAATTTCACATTAAATTTTTTTTTTAAATTAATTAGGAATTACTCTCCCCATACACTTGTCACACGATCCCTTAGTTGCACAAAAAATTTACTATTTAATTTAATTAAATGTCAATTTCTCTCACCCATCCTAAAAGCGCTCCTAAAATCACTCCTAGTTGTCTCTGTATTCCCTCTATTTCCTTTTTAATGACTGTCTTTCTAAAACTTAGTTGTGTTTAATTTAGGAAAGTTCTTTAGCTATACTAGATTAGATTTGTTTCTATGCTTCCACATTCTTTTTTATATTTATTTCCTTTCTTATATTAGTACCAATTGGTATTCTTTTGCAGAAATTTATATAATTAAATATTTAGATACAAATTTTTACTTTTTCAATTCCTAACTTGTTTTTTCTTCATCCCCCATCATTTGTTAAATTTACAGTTTAAATATTTTTCTTCTTACCCACTTTAGACTTAGGTTCAAATTTTTAAACTAGGCTTAGAATTTTTGAGATTTTATAATTAATAAAATTAGTCATTTAATAATTATTTTAAGTCCGACCATGTCAAAACAAATATTGTTTTCTAGGCACCTAGGTTCATTGACTCACCTTTATTAAAGATTGGGATGTTCCCTTCAATATGCACTCTATGCTCCAAAGGTGCCACTCACCTTTATTCAAGTTTTAATTATGTGAAGTTCCCTTCAAGACGCACTATGTGCTTCAAGGGTGCCACTTGCCTTTGACTGATTTTAGTAGTTGTCCAACCCTTGGAGTCAATACTCCATCAGGAGACCTTGTGAGATACTAAGGGCCTCTAAGGAATAAGGACCCTTCCTTATTGCATTCCCCTTAGAGTCTTCATGAGTGACTGTCTCAGTCTACCCTCACGACATCGTGGATCTCTTGAACTAAGTAATCGTTAACCTATAATTCGATCCACACTGGGAGTGCTAGTAGGTTTTGGAAGGGCTGATTCCACACCTCTCCCTCAATATCTGGTTGATGTGCATGGCCCCTTTACTCCTTATGTGATTCTGATTAGCAAGCAATCATCATCTTGCACCCATCAACGAAACACTGTCAATGATCCATAAACAACGTTATAATATACCTGATCATATGTCACATATGCATAAATAGAAATATCCAAACCATATATAGTCCACTCTCTAACTCGATCCGAAGCCCAAGGAGGTCCATTGATGCCATTGGCATCCGTAGTCTGTCGAGTGTCCTACACACTCAGGAGAAACCCGTCAATAGCACATGTCTATACATGGATTACAATAACATAACATCATAATCCAAAAACATCATCATCTAAATCCATAAGAGAAACAAACAACCATATACAAAACCATATCACTTGCACACACGTGTCCTCAAGGATAAGTCAAATAATGTGCACGCAAGAGCAGGATGTTATAAAAAATTACTCATCTAAAACAGATTATTGTAACCGACAACGTAGGAATGGACATGTTCTTTTGAACTGACACTCTTTCTAAACTCCCACTCGCTAATCTCTGAGGCTTCATGAGTACCTCCTAGCCAATTATAGGGGTAATCTTCTTCCCCCTTATCCCCCCGAGCCACAAAAGGGCCACACACACACACAACTAGAAATCCTTTAGCTCACAGCTTGCCTCACAAGGTAGAGCCACCACTCCCTCTCAAGCTGGGTATCCCAACTCTCACAAGTAAAACCAGTCAAAATTTTTGTAGCATAACCTTACTCATGACTAGTCTGATCTATCTCTCAACTCATCCATTTGTTTTATATTATTTTCCCACACTTGCACAATTAATTCACTTTTCAATTAAAATAACTTAGAATTGTCTCCCCCATACACTTGTCACTCTTTCCCCAATCTACACAATTAAATCCGCATTTGATTTTAATAAAAAATAATTTCCCTCACCCATCCTAAAAGCGCTCCTATAATGACTCCTAGTTGTCCTTTTATTCCCTTTATTTCCTATTAATGACTGACGCCTTTCTAAAACTAAGTTGAGTTAAAATAGGAATCTTCTCCTAGTTATACTATTGTTAAATAGACTCTAGATTCATTTCTATGTGTACCCATTTCTTTATCTTTATTCCATTTTTACTTTAATTCCAATTTGGTAATTACTTGCACAAATGTGTATTAAATAACTCTTTAGATTTATTTTATTTTCATTGATTTATTACTTGATTTATTTTATTTTCATTGATTTCTTACTTGATTTATTTCATCCCCTCATTATTTAATTTATAAAATTAGTTTTTAGCCTTCTCACTAAATTAGACTTAGGCTTAGTTAAATTTTTATTTGCAAAATCTTAGACCCTTAGGGATTATGATTAATAAATTCATTATTTAATTAATTAATTAATCAATTAATTAATTCTGCAATGCTCAAGATTTTACAAGGTTTAACATTCACTCAAATTTTTCTAGGCCACCTAGATTCATTGACTCTGTTTTTTTTAATTCTGCAGTGTTCCCTTCAAGACGCACTCTGTGATCCAAGGGTGCCACTTGCCTTTGATTCAAATTTGTAATTACATGACGTGCCCTTCAAGATGCACTCAGTGCTCCAAGGATGCCACTCGCTTTTGACTAGTTTTGGTAGTTGTCCAACACCTGGAGTCAACACTCTATTCGAGTGAATTGTGAGAGACTAAGGGCTTATAAGGAATAATGAACTTGCCTTATTGCATGCCCCTTAGAATATTCATGAGTGAATGTCTCAATCTTCCCTCACGGCATTGTGGACCTCTCGAAATAGGTAATCATTAACCTACAATTCGAGCCATGGATGGAGTTCTAGTAGGTTGTGACAAGGATGCTTCCACAGCTCTCCCTCAATATTTGGCTCCTTTGCATGGCTCATTTACTCCGTATGTGAGTAATATTAGAAAGAAATCATCATCCTACATCCATCAATGAAACACTTTCAATGATCCATAAACACCATCATAATATAATCGATCATATATCACATATGCATAAATGAAATACTCAAACCAATACAATCCACTCCCTAACTCAATCCARAGTCCAAGGAGGTCTAGTGATTCCATCGACATCCTCAAGCTATCAAGTGTCCTGCACACTCAAGGGAAACGCGTCAATAGCATATGTCAATACATAGATATCAAACAACATAAATCATAATCCATCAACATSATCACAAGAATCCATAAGTGAAATAGATAACCATATACTATAACTAGATCACTTGCACGCAAGTGTCCTCAAAGAATAAGTCAATATCATGTGCTCACAAGAGAGGGATGTTACATACACCCTCTCTTGTTCTAAACTTTTTCCCGAAGTTGTACAGTATATAAATGCAGTAAATAAAGAATCTGATAAGATCTATATGTCTAACTATCAAATAAATATGGAAAATGTTGCCGCATATCATATTCATCCTCCCAGTTAGCCAAGTGTGGACTATAATTGTCCCATTGGACCTTGACCTGATCAATTGTTCAACGTCGTAGTTGTCGAATGTGATGGTCCAGAATGCGGATTGGCTCCGCCATGAGTGCACCCTCGTCTGACACCTACAAGGAACTCATGTCAATCACATGTGTAGGATCACTAACATAATGTCTCAAAACAGATACATGAAAAACATCATTCATACGCCTCAAAAAATCAAGCAAGGTTGGTTGATAGGCCATGGACCCCTTCCTTTCCACAACTTTGAAGGGTCCCACAAACCTAGGAGAGAGTTTATCACCCTTTCCAAACTTGATCGAACACTTATGTGGTTTCACCCACAATAAAACTCAATCGCCAACTTCATAACTATGGTCAACGTGATGTGCATCAACATAATTTTTATGTCGATCTTGTGCTTCTTTAATCCTTTGTATTTTCATTTTCATTTGTTCTTCCATTTCTTGGATCACTTCTGGTCCTACCAAGACCCCATCCTCAAGTCTATCCCAACTCAATGGCGTTCAACATGGTTGCTCGTAAAGAAACTCAAATGGTGTCATCTTAATGTTGCTTTGATAGTTGTTGTTGTACACAAACTCTACCAGTGGAAAGAACTCTTCCCAATTCTTTTTTTGGTCCATCATGTACATACAAAATATATCTTCCAAAATTTGGTTCGTTCTTTCTGTCTGCCTGTCTATCTCTGGGTGATACGTTGTACTAAAATTAATTTGGGTTCCCAAGGCCTCTTGGAAACTAGTCCAAAATATTATTATAAACATTGATCCTCGATCGGATATGATACTTTTAAGCATGCCATGAAATCTCACAATCTCGCTAACAAAAATCTAACTATTTCTGGTGCCTGCTACGTTGTACGCACATGAATAAAATGTGCACTCTTTGTCATAGTGTCAACTATCAAGAAAATTGATTCATGCCTCCTTGCCTTCTGTGACAATCCCACAATAAAGTCCATCGAAATGACCTGCCATTTCAATTCTGGTATAGCGTGTGGCTATATTAATCATTTCGGATGTCTATGTTCAGTCTTCACTTGTTGACATTCTAGACACCTCACCATGTAGTTAACTACATTCTCCTTCATTCCTTTCCAGAAGAATAAGGGCTTAAGTTTTGCCCTCATATTCGTGACTCTTGGATGAGCCATGTACACTTCTCTATGAACTTCGTTTAAGATCAAACTTCTCAATTCGTCATTAGACGGTACGTAAATCCATTTATTATACCTCATCAATTCGTTGTTTTCCAATGCATATCCTTCAAAATTTGGTACCAACATGGTGTCTTGTCCAATATTTTCCTTAACCTCTTTATACCAGTCACCGTCTCACTATTGTTTTATAATTATTTCTCGAAGATTCATCTGAAGAGCTATCACCGAAAATATGCATGGTCTTTGACTCAATGCATCTGCCACTTTGTTCATTGTTCCTTTAATGTAAGTAATCTCAAACTCGTATTCACTAAGCAGTTTTGACCAATGTCTTTGCCGTGCATTCAAGTCCCTTTGCATAAAAATGTGCCACAAACCATAGTGGTCAATTTTTAATTAGAATTTCCATCCAATCAGGTAGTGTCTCCACACTCTTAGAGCATACACAATGGCCAATAAATCCAAATAATGTGTCACGTAGTTCTCCTCATGCTTTCTTAATTTCCATGATATGTAAGCGATCACTCGACCATCTTGCATCAAGACTCTACCTAAGCCTTCCTTGGATGTGTTTGTGCATATCAAGAATTCCTCATCCATGTTGGAGACTTTTAGTATCAGTGTTGTCATCAACAACTCCTTGAGCCTTCAAAATTCTTCTGGGAATTTCTAGATCGAAACAAACTTCTTTTTTTTCTTCTATAATTCTGTGATCGGATTTTCTATCTTCGAAAAACCTTCGACAAACGGTCGATAATATCCTGCTAAACCCATAAATCTATGTACTTATGGTATGTTCATTAGTGCAGGATATTCCATAATAGCCTCTACTTTGTTGGATCCACAGTGATGACTTCTTCGGAGATAACATTCCCTAAGTAATGAATCCTCAATTGACAAAAAGAGAATTTCGACAGTTTGTCGTATAAATGGTGTTCTCGTAAACACTGTAGTACCAAGAACAAATGTTCATCATGTTCTTTTGTCATCCGAGAATATATCAATATATCGTCAATGAATAATTGAACAAACTTTTCCAAGTATTCGTGGAACACCCCATTCATCAAGCTCATGAATACCCCTAGGTTGTTTGTCAGTCCAAATGGTAAAATGGTAAAATCGTATTGTTCGAACCTCATCTTGAATGTGGTCTTAGGAATGTATTCCACTTTGATCTGTAACTGGTGATATCTTAATCTCAAGTCGATCTTCAAAAACATAGTAACTCCCTTAATTTTTTCATCTATTCTTGGAAACAGATATTGGTTATTGATCGTTGCCTTGTTCAATTGAAGGTAGTCAATACAGAGTCGCCACAACCCATCCTTCTTTCTTGTGAATATAATAGGTGCACCCCAAGGTGATGTGCTTGGGCATATGAGTCATAGGTCCAACAAATCCTTCAGTTGCATTTTCAACTCCTATAACTCATGGGTCGACATCCAATAAGGCATTCTTGCTATCGGTTCAGATCCAGGTTTTAAGTCAATGGTAAATCCAGCTTCTCTTTTGGGTGGAAAACTTGGTAACTGTTCTGGGAGAACATCTTCAAACTCTCATACTACCGGAAGGTTTTATAATCATTTGGACATGCCCTTGTTGTTCAACTCTAAGATTGCATATAGCTTACATCCTTTGTGTATTCTCTTCTATATTTGTAGGGAACAAATGAACCTTAAGGAAAATCCTTGGTTTCTTCCTAAAATCACTCATCCCTATCCCTCATCATCGATCAAACTCAACCATTTTGTCTTATAGTAGAGTATCACATCATGTGATTCTAACTAGTCCATATTGATCACGACATCATAAGATCCTAAGATTGTGACGTACAGGTTGGCCTTCATTACGAAATATCCCAGGTTAAGGATATAGTCTATAATCTTCCCTCCAACCTTCTGCTTGGAACCCAAATCCATTTCCACATAGCTAAACTAGTCCTCTTTAACTCCCTTTACCTTAATTCTTTTTAGCGTTGCACTAGAAATAAATCTCTTCGTAGCACTAGGATCTATCAAAATACTAAAGGTTTGGTTAGCGATGGTACATGACATCTTTAGCACATAAGACTTGTGCTTGGCCTGGTGGTTATTCACCACAGCATGAATCCTGTGGGCCTTGCCCAAATATCCAATGGTAGTGTGTCTAGATGACATGGTTTCTTTGGCCCTTTCAACTGGACAGTCTCACTAGTAATGTGGCTCCCCACATGTATAACATCCAGTCTTCGGCCTAGTACTCCTAGTCCTCGAATTAGATGTTGTTGGCCTACCATCCTAGAATCCTACTATGTTCTGTTGAACATGCCTAATCTATTGTTGTTGTGGGAAATGTTTTTGCTGATGTTGTGGTCCGCTATAAGAAGTTTTTCATTGAGGAGTCATTTGTCATGGCATCACGAATGTGGATCCTCTTGGCATGTCTCGATACATTTATGGATGTCTAGATGGATTTTGATGATGCTACACACCAAATGTTGTTTGTCCTGTCAGTCTCGCAGGAGTCCTACCTTGACCCCCGTTGATCATCTCTTCCTTAGCTATGAGGGATTTCTGAACTGCATCATGCAACGTCTAAGGCATTAGAATCCTCACCTTCACACGAATGTTGATGTTAAGTCCGAACACAAACTTATTAACCTTGAGCTTCTTGGTGTTCAGATGTGGATCATACCTAAGAAGCTCCATGAATCGGGCCTCATACTTCGGCACCGTATGACCACCCTGGCGTAAGGAGTTCAACTCATTGATTTGGTGCTCAATGAATTACTCTGACAAATACCTCTCCCAGAACCATTCCTTGAATAGTTCCCATGATAGGTCTTCGATGTCCATGCTCAGTTGTGGTAGGAGTGTCTTCCACCATGGAAGAGCACTCCCCTTCAGTTAAAATACCTCCATGAGGAATTTCTTGTTGGAGGTGTAGTCGTGAAGTGTGAAGCACATCTCCATGTTCTCCAACCATGCCTTGGTGGATGTGTCTTCCATGGAACCCATGAACTTGGGAAATTTAACCTTCTCGATTTCTCTATGAATGGTACCATTACCAATTGGGGCACGATGTGGACCCTCAAGGGGTACAGGCGCCCTGGTCTCATCTCTATATAGTCGATTAAGCAAGGCATCTCACATCCTCTGAAAGGACCTCATCAACCAAACCACATCCCCCACAACAAACTTATCCTATCCAATGAATTTCTCTTCTCCTTGGGGTTTAGACCTCTCTCGTGTCGCACCTACTGGAGGCATCACACCTCCTCCCCTAGCACCACGTGGATACTACTGGAGGCATCGCACCTCCTCCCCTAATCCATTTTTTAACATAGTGGAAGGTGTAATGATCCTAATTCATTGGGTTGAACCTGCTTTGATACCATAGGTAACGTCCCCTCCGTTAGGACTAGAAAAAGCGAAGCGCAATAGGTAAAAAAAAAAAATTAAGCATTAGGAAATTAACGTCTACACATAATTCATAGCAGCGCATAATCAAACGACATCATAATCAAAATCATTACAAGTGACTCATCTTCTTAATCAATAATGACACAACCAACTCATCAGCATGAATGATAACGACACTTGACCAACACATAAACATAAATAGCGACATAGTTTATCCATGACAATCAACTGAAGCAATTTATAAACAATGATCAACATTATTACAATTCGCGTGAGTAATCTAAAAGTGTAAACATTTATGCATCATCATTAGTCCATAGCACAAAGAAATCTAATTACTTAATCATCAACATAATCCATTGCGCAAGGGAAATCATTCACTCAATCATTTATTCATTAACATTTTTAGTGATGCAAGAGTAGATCGATTTCTAAAAAAATCCTAAATAAACCTTGTATAAATGCGCAAGAGTAAAATTAATTTCTAGAAAATCATAGGTCAACATGCTTAAAGGCATAAGAGTAATCATTACTTGATTTCATGGTGCAAGGGAATCTAATCCAATAACCATCCATGCATCACATTTATCCCATGGTGCTAAAAATAATTATCAGTTAATCAACCATCGGTTTATCATGATTCAATAAAAAAAATATCTTAAACTCATAAATTATAAAAAATCAAGTGCAAGGTTGAGTAAGGGAGGTGTTAGAACAATATTTAACATTCATAAAACATCAACTCAATTTTCATTGAATATTCTAGCAAAAAAAAAAATAGAGAAGGGTTTTTCCTTTCTAGGGATCTTGAGACAAAGAAAATGCCAAATGAATAAATCCATATCAATCCCCCAACACAAGCACATGGTAATACCAAGAACCAATTCACATTAATAATCACTACTTTGACCCATGAAATTTAGAGTTTATTGTAATACTAGGTTACCCAAAAATAATGAAAGTGCCACGTATATAAAGAAAGAATAGTAGGATATCAGAAAGGTTGCACCACAAGATTTAACATGTAATATATGGAGGAAAATCTTAACATAAAACCAATCCTGGCTAGCTTACTAATTGAATACTCAATTATACAAATTTCCCCTTACGCTAGGGTTAGAGGGCACACATGATATCAAGATCAAGCCTATTATTTAGAATATCTAGGACCCTGTAACTTAGTGCTACACACATAAAAAGACCTCAGAACTAGCAAGAATATGAATCTAAGTCATTGATCCACGAACAAATACCCAACCATTGGATGCATTTTTATGAAATCGCAGAGAAACTCCAGGTAAACGCAAGGTGTTTCCCTCCCAAACACACATGGTGTCTTTAGTTACAAAATCTACGAGGAACTCAAGGTAAAACGCATTCCAATTTAGATGAACATAGAGTTAATTATCTTAACTCATTTCCTGCATAAAAAAAGGGGACTAAAGTGAAAATAAGTTAAAACGCAGTCCATTTAAAAACAATCTCAGAGATAAATCCCTGGCATACCATTGAGAAAGAAGTTAAAAAAATGCAGTCATGTTATGGATAAATCACTGAGATAAATTTGGTCAAAACACAGAGTAATTTATGTTCAACACTATTATTCCAACATAGGAAGAACACCTTTAATAACCACTCACATAACCAAATAAAATATCAACACATCGATGTTTTCATGTGGTAAAACCCCTATGAGGAAACATCCACGTCCCCAGCCAACGCAGCCACTTGGAGAAGTTTATTAATGCAAAAGAAAAATATTACAACCAATCCTACAAGAGATTTTCTCACAATCGATCATTGGAAAATGACTCTCCATGCTCTTTAAATAGAGATCATGGACCAATTGGGTGTTAAGCCACAAATCAATGGTCGTTAAGATCGAGGATAATATGGACCGTCGGATCACTCTATGTTGGGAACATATCATGACCGTCGGATTTCCTAACTACATATGCATACTAATGCATACTAAAGAAACACACTAAGAAACAAACTTTTACCTAATGACACATTAGACCAAGTAGATCTTAACTAACTCCTAAGTGTCTAAATATCCTAACATCCCCCCTTAAGAACAACTTGGGATAGGATTGAAGGATTTACAATAGTGACACAATAGGAGAAGGAATGATGCATTAGAGCCTATCCCCCCTTAATGACAACTTCCTGAACTCCTAACATAGATCGAAGTTTGGAAAAATTCACTTCTGTCAGAGACTTTGTGAAAATGTCTGCAACTTGATATTATGTAGGGAAAAAGAGAACTTCAATATATTGATCATGAATGAGATTTCTTATGAAGTGCATGTGTAGCTCGATGTGCTTGTTGCGTTGATGTTGAACTAGGTCTTTGGCGAGCTTGATGGCACTTTGATTGTCGCACCAAAGGCTGGCTGGATGTTGTTGCTGAAATCCAAACTCTGAAAGGATTTGTCGAAGCCACAAGGCTTCCTGACTTGCATTTACCTCATCTTGGTACTTTGCTTCTTGTTGGGGTCCTATAATCATATGTTATTTTTTACTACAATTATTTGTTTGTCATTGGTCTCGTGATGAAGACATCTGGTTTGCCAACCTCCATTGATTTCACTTCTCCCTTCATCCATTTCACTCGATCCTCCATCACCCTGCTGCATCATTTATCCACCTCTGCGCCACTCACTCCCTTTTCCTTTTGTCCCATTGAGTATGTCTCACTCGCCACTCATCCCTGCATAAACCAAACTTAGAATAAACTAAAAAACGTTAGATTAATAAAATTAGATTAGACTTATTAATAATAAATTAATTATTAATTAATTAATAGTTAGTTGTTTAAGTTAGTAATTAGGTTAGTGTTTGATTAATTTAAAAACAATATAAAAATATATAAAACAAAATATAAATATTAAATAAAACATATAACAAAAATAAAACAATAATAAAAAAATACATAACATATAGTAAAATATAAATTAAAACAAATTACAACATAACATAACATAAACAATAAATAATAAACAAATAAAATAAAAGAAAAAAAACAATATTAAAAAACATAAAAACTAAAAATTAAACAATCCTAAAGTTTACTACCCACTCACACATGCATCCC
>JASDQU010501841.1:26766-48553 GCA_032191745.1 Picea mariana
TTGGTGGTATTGGGAGGGACAAGTGTCACCTCCTAGTGAAGTCAGACTTACCACCTCAGGGGGGTCTGACCAAAACCACTCTGCCCTCCAAAACCGCCCTTTCGAAAAGTGAAAAAATCGCATTTTTGCCAGTTCGACTAGTCTTTTTCCGAGGGTGATTTCAGGCAAACAGAGACGTATTTTAAAAAACCGAGAGAGTATTTTGTTCATAATGGGTTGAATAACAAAAAAATATTCCATATTTTTCACAGGTGCCACCAGTTAGGATAATCAAAGCCATCTTTCAGTCTCATTTTTCATATTTTTGGTTTTTTTTGTTTGAGTTCTGATTTTGTGGGAGCTGTTTCGGTGATATGGAGATGAAATTGGAGAAACCGAATGAGTTTTTTGCTCCATAAAAACTCTTATACAATAAAATAATTCATTGGTTACACAAGTGTCACCGTTGAAGAGAAACATATGTCTAATTTGACCGCTTTTTTGCAGCAGTTCGACCCATCTTTCATGGCAGACAGTTCCAGATTTTTGGGGATTTGTTGTTATTTTTAGCCGAGATGGTTGAATTCAACCTCTTGAGCCTGGGGATATTCCATTCCATATATTGTAATAAATCAAATTCACAATGGTTGATTGTTGAGCTCTTGATTCATGCCCCACAAGGGATACTTTGTAATTTTCCAGATGACTTTCCAGAAATAAAAATTGTATCTGCAAGATTCTTGTGTTAGACTCCCTGGTGATGTTTTTCCTCTCTGGGTAACTATTTTCTTACTCTGTTAATCCATCCATGTTTTTCCCTGATCTAATCATTAAAATAAATATTAAGAATAGAATTTGTTTTTGCACTCTGTTTCTAGTCTTTTAATGATCTGCATGTTTTCATCTGAAGTTGAGCATATGAATTCTTAGCTGCTCCTCTGCTTGATGGAATTTCCCTTATATTCCTCTCCTTCACTTTCATTTGATTCAATTTGATCCAGTAGTATTTCTATCCTACCCTCTGGAGACAATCTAATATGTCTAAGATAGATCTGTTTTTGGAAAAGGTAGACCCCATGGCCTAATGTAAATTCGAGTTTTCAATCTCCCAAACATACCAAATCCATAAACAAACCCATGTACAGTATATCTAGTCTAATATCCAATATAAAAAAAGTTAAATCGGATAGAGAGATCCCTCTCTAAGTCTTGGGGGGATATATCCTTGACTCAAAGCGGTTTCTTGGTTACCCCTGTCGATTTCCTCCTCAACCTAGGAAATTACAGGGTGTTAACATAATGGCGACCATACTGGGGACTTTCCCCAGTCGTGCACTTCAAGTTCCATATATCATCACTGATGGTGAACAGTGATCAGACACAAGAAGGCTAAAAATTTTCACTTTCCGACTCCAATCAGCTCTAGAACAATGCCAACTCAAAGACTCCACTGGAGGAAGAACCTGAAGCATGACCAAGCAATCTGGAAAGACAAGGTATTCAAGATCAAATTGTATTCAAGACATTTTTGGTTTTATCTTTAATTATGTCCTATCTTTTTCAAATCTGAATCAAGAGTATATTGCTAAAGTTTATATTGATCATATGAAAATAGATGAGCCTCAAGAGATTAAGCCCCAATTTGTATATCATGTACATACTCATATACATGTGCACATCCTAGATACACCTTTAGAAATCCTAGTGAGACATAAGCTTCGTGTTTTATCTCCTACTCTTGCTAAAAATCCACATGGTTATAAGCCTCATGCTTTACCTCCTGTACCTGCAAAAATCCCAGATAGATACAAGCCCCTAGATTTTCCTCCTATTCTCCATGATCTCCTTGCTAATTACATCAATAATCTACCCAGGTTTGATGGGGAAAATGTGAAGATCACTGCTGAAAATCATATCCAAAGTCTTGAGGATTTTCTTGATCTATTTGAGGTGGAAGATGATGATGTATACATCAGAATGTTTTCCCTATCATTGCAAGGTAAAGTTAAAAATTGGTTTAAGAGTCTTCCAGCTACAATCATTAGCAATTTCCATCAATTCATGCAAGTTTTCCTAGATCGATGGGTGATCATGAGAAATGTCTTTCTCATCTTAGAAGAGTATGGCCATTTGAAAAGGAAGCCAGGGGAAACAGTACAACAATTTTCAAAAAGGTTTAATAAGTTATATCGTGCAATGTATGTTGATATAAGGCCACCCCCAGAATTATCCCTTTTGCATTACCCATATTCCTTCGATCCTGAGATGGCATTCCAATTAAGAGAAAGGAAAACTGCAACCCTTGAATAAATGCAAAAGATTGCAGTTGATGTGGAAGCTAACTTGTTGAAGATAAAGTCAAAGTTAAAGGCAGAAGAGAAAAATAGAATGGAAAAAGAACATTTGGTATCTTCAGAAATGAAACTAGATATTTTGACCAACACAGTCAACGAGATGATGCAGAGGATTAGTAGAAAAGATGAGCTTGTTGTTCAAATACCACATGTGCCAATAGTTCCAGAACAGACAAGGATCAATGTCCCCAAACACTTTGCATTTCATCCTTGGTACCATGGTTTGGATAATGATTCTTTCATGTATTCAATTCACAACGTAGTCAAAGATGAAGCTCCATCTCAACTTGTAGAGGAACAACCAGCTAATATGATGTGCATGTTTGATGAATTTTCTTACCTGGATAATCTACCCAAGTATGATAGGTATGATGATAATTATGTGGCTGAAAAAGATGTTGATTGTTCAAAGTAATCAGAAGCATGTCATTGGTAGGAAGAAGATTATTTACAGCTTAGATACAACAATCATCCTTTTCACAACAATCATGACAGTGATGAGGAAAATGCATAAAATTTCAACGTAAGAGAAAAATCTTTGCCCTTATTTTTCTCTTCTTTTCAATTTTTGAGAGAAAATTTTAAGCAAGTTGTCAATAGTAAGGAGGGAGAATGTTTTGATCAATCAGTTGAAGATGCCATTGATCATATGGAGGTTGTTCTAAACCCAGAATTGCATCCCTTGACCTACATTGATTTTCAAATTCCAGATGAAAGCTTAGAGCCTGAGACAAATTATGAGTTAATCCAAAATAACTTCGTACCATTAAGATTTAATTCATTTCAGTTTTTGAAAATTAATGTTGAGTATGTGCTAAAGAATAAACACACAGAAAATCAAGAAGTTTCAGTGGAACTAATGTAGCAGTCATCTCAATTTCTACAGGATCCAATATCTGATGTGTTGGATGACTTGTGTTTTCAAAATCATTTTCCATCATCCATATATGGGCTAAAAAGATGTTATGATATTGACATGATTAGGCAATCAACTTCATTGTCTTTTTCAGCAGGAGTTTCATTACAAAGCCCATCAAAACTTTTGCAGCCATATCAGGATTTTTTTGAGGATCTAAACAACATAAATATAGTACCAAATCATGAGGCTAAATTGGTTGAATTTGAATATTAAGAAATGGGTCAGGTCTATCTTCATCCTATGGCTATCTATATGGAGAAATTTGTCACTGCAAAGCCCCAATCCATTTCCAACATTTCTTTTGTTTTTCAGATTTACCAAGTTCTATGTGGTAAAGACCAGGCTGACAATTACTCTCAAGTACCCTTAATAGATTTAGTTTTGAGTTTTGTGAAAAATAGTGAAGGAGTTAAGGTATTATATCCATTTTTTGAATGGTTATATTGGATATTTCACATTGATTAAAACCAAGCATTCAATGTTAGAATAGGATTGCACATAAATAAGCTTACTAGGTAAGCATATTTTCAACAGTCGGTTTTGGAGTGTGCAAATAAGCTCCAGATTGTGAGCACTTTTCCAACCTTTTTGTCAGTTCATTTCAAATTTTGGTATGCAAACCAATTTTCTTCTTAAGTTCAGTCACCGAGGATCAAAACAAATGCAGGTTACAAAATAAAGTTTTTGGGATTAGCCCAACAGATAAGGAACTGGTCTACATGTTCAAAGTTATATGGTTCTTGACACCTCTCGAAAGAGCTGCCATCCCCAAGTGGAGCCTATGTTGGGGTCCTATAATGATAGGTTATTTGTTTCTACAATTATCTATTTAGCATTGGTCTCGTGATGAAGACATTTGGTTTGTCGACCTCGGTTGATTTCACTTCTCCCTTCATCCATTTTCCTCGATCCTCCATCACCCTGTTGGGTCATTCATCCACCTCTACGACACTCACTCCCTTGTCATTTTGTCCCATTGAGTACGTCTCGCCCGCCACTCATCCCTGCATAAACCAAACTTAGGATAAACAAAAAAACTTTAGATTAATAAAATTAGATTAGACTTATCAATAATTAATTAATTATTAATTAATTAATAGTTAGTTGTTTAAGTTAGTAATTAAGTTAGTGTTTGATTAATTTAAAAACAAATTAAAAAACAATATAAAAATATATAAAACAAAATATAAATATTAAATAAAACATATAACAATAATAAAATAAAACATAAAATATAAATAAAAACAAATTACAACATAACATAAACACGAAATAATAAACAAGTAAAAGAAAAAAAAAACAATATTAAAAAACATTAAAACTAAAAATTAAACTATCCTAAAGTTTATTACCCACTCACGCATGCATCCCGTACAACTCGGACCCCCCCCCCCTCCTCACGTCCCATCAACACCTTGGGGGTCCGAGTTGGTGGTATTGGGAGGGAAAAGTGTCACCTCCTGGTGAACTCGTACCCCCCCTCCCAATACCACTTACCACCTCAGGGGGTGTCCGACCAAAACCACTTTGCCCTCCAAAGCCGCCCTTCTGAAAAGTGAAAAAATCGCATTTTTCCGAGTTCGACCAGTCTTTTTCCGAGGATGATTCCAGGAAAAAGGAGATGGATTTTCAAAAACAGAGAGAGGTTTTTGTTCATAACAGGCTTAATAACAAAAAACTATTCCATATTTTTCACAGGTTCCACCATTTGCGAGAATCAAAGCTATCTTTCAACCTCATTTTTCATATTTTCGGTTTTTTTTGTTTCAGTCTTGATTTTACGGGAGCTGTTTTGGTGAGATGGAGATGAAATTGGAGAAACTGAAGGAGGTTGTTGCTCCATACAAACTCATATATAATAACCACATTCATTTTTTAGACAGGCTTCACCTTTGAAGAGAAACAGATGTTTGAGTTGACCCCGTTTTTGTAGCAGTTCAGCCCATCTTTCATGCCAGATAGTTCCAGATTTTTGGGGATTTATTGCTATTTTTGGCCGAGGTGGTTGAATTCAACCTCCTGATCATGGGGAGAGTTCGTTCCATATATTGTAATAAATCAAATGCACAATGGTTGATTGTTGAGCTCTTGATTCATGCCCCATAGGGGATACTTTGTAATTTTCCAGATGACTTTCCATAAATAAAAATTGTATATGCAGGATTCTTGTGTTAGACTCCATGGTTATGTTTTTACTATCTGGGTAACTATTTTCTTAATCTGTTAATCCACCCATGTTTTTCCCTGATCTAATCATTAAAAGAAATATTAAGAACATAATTTGTTTCTGCACTATGTTTCTGGTCTTTTAATGATCTACATGTTTTCATTTGAAGTTGAGCATAGGAATTCTTAGTTGCTCTTCTGCTTGATGGAATTTCCCTTCTATTCCTCTCCTTCACTTTCATTTGATTCAATTTGATCCAACATTCTTTCTATCCTTCCCTGTGGAGACAATCTAATACGTCTGAGATAGATCCATTTTTGGAAAAGGTAGACCCCATGGCCCAATGTAAATTCGAGTTTTCAATCTCCCAAACATACCAAATCCATAAACAAACCCATGTACAGTATATCTAGCCTAATATCCAATATAAAAAAAGTTAAATCATATAGAGAGATCCCTCTTTGAGTCTTGGGGGGCTAGATCCTTGACTCAAAGTAGTTTTGTGGTTACCCTTGTCAATTTCCTCCTCAACTTGGGAAATTACAGGGTGTTAACACTTCTGATGAAGAAAGTGCAATCACCTGTTGTTTCTTACAAATCCAAGTGACAGGTCCTAAACCAAGGCTAAAAACATAATCTGCGGTAGACTTCTGATCATCAGGGTCGTCGACCCAATCTGAATCAGGGAAACCAACCAATAAAGGAGTCCCCCCCTGAATTGTAATGTATCCCAAAGTGAAATATACCACAGACATAGTGAAGTATCCTTTTAGCCACTTTCCAGTGACTTTCATGGGGTGTTTTCATATATCGGGCAACAAGACCAACAACAAAGGAAATATCAAGACGGGTATGAGCCAAGTATAAGAGGCTACCAACTAACTGATCGTACAAGGTGGCATCAACTTCGGGAGAAGTACAAGTGGAATTAATATTGACTCTAGACTGGAAGGGATAAGGGGTCGGTTCAAAATCATCCATGTGAAAGAGATGAATAAGGTCACAATCATACTTAGACTAGGAAAGAAAAATTCCTTCATTGGTTTTCAAAACTTTGAGGCCAAGGAAATAGTGAAAAAAACCTAAGTCTGTCATTTCAAATTTTTTATTAAGGCCTTTTTTCACATGGTTTAAAAGTTTTGAGTCACTACCAGTAAGGATAAGGTCATCAACATAAAGGACAAGGATTATGAGATGGCTTCCTACTTTCTTGGTATAGACATTAGGATCAGAATGGCATCTAGAGAATCTGGTGTCAATAAGAAAGTTGTCCATTTTGACATACCAAGCTCGAGGAGATTTCTTAAGACCATAAAGAGATTTCTTAAGGCAACAAGCAAGGCTAGATTCATTCTGGACATAACCAGGAGGTTGTTCCATGTAGATTTATTCTTGCAAATCTTTGTGCAAGAAAGAAGATTTAACATCCATTTGATGGACCTCCCATTTATGTGAGGCAGCAAGGGAAAGAACAAGGCGGATGGAATTCATTTTGGCTACAGTGGAAAAGGTTTCATTATAGTCAATTCCTTCAACTTGAGAAAATCCTTTGGAAACCAACTGAGCTTTATGTCTTTCAACACTTCCATCTCATGCATACTTAGTTCTGTAGACCCATTTACATCTGACAAGTTTTCTTCCTTTTGGAAGAGGTACAAGATCCCAAGTATCATTCTCCATTAAAGAACGATACTCTTCATTCATTGTTGTATCCCAATATGGATGACCTGAAGCTTCTGCAAATGTCTATGGACCATGAGTCTCTGAAACTTGAGCCAAAATAGAAGCGGCTCTCTAGAACTTTGAATGTGTTCGGCACTGATCTGAAGGATCACTGACAAGACCACCAGTTGCTTCTCGTGTTGTACAGACCCATCCAGGAAGTGGTGGAACTGGTGTTGGTTCAGGTTCAAAGGACTCATCTGGAGGAAAGTGAGTAGGCTAAGGTGGACTTTCATCCTCACTTGATCCAAGTGGATATTGGTGGCCACCCACCTATTCCAACTGGCTCCTCGTGTCCATTTTTTATTCAAAACGTATTTCTATACTACTTTATAATTGTGAGTTATACATTTTTGGGGTTGTCTGAAGCCTCACACATTCTCTAGGTGGATACGGGTGGCCTCTCACCTTGTATGTTTTCATGTCATCACATCTTGTTGTACTTCCAGGGATGTTTTGGGGCCCTAAATGTTGTTTTCTTGACTCGCCACAATTAGACTATAGACGAAATCATAGTCTGATGGAGGAATGTGTATTTCTCTTAAATACCTTTCCAACGGGCTATCACGCACCTAAAATAGAGGTCGTATGGAAAATTTACAACACTAGGAAGTTGAGGTACCAAATTACACCAACTTACCCATAGGGCCCACATGAATTTTGGCGTTTCACCTTCTAGGGTTAGGTTTTTGGATTTCTATGGTTTTGGCATTCATGAGTAATATGAAAAGGGCCTATGGAGCCTCATTGTAATCCATTCTTCTCATACGGATGCACATAGTAGCCACATCTCTTCTCAGAGATAGCTACCACCATTCGGGCAAGTTTCAGTTATGCAGTTTTACAGTTTCAACCTATTTCATTATTTAATAGAAAATATTGTTCACTGAATATTTGTGTTATTCTTCCTATATATGTGTTTATTGTATTTAGTCTATTAATCATTTTGTTCCGCTCCTAAATTTGGATCATTGTTATCAAAGCGGTTTTCTCTTCATTTATTTTTCTTCGTGCATGTCCCCGACAAGGTCTAGATACAAGAAGTTGGGACTCGAGCCAATCGATCCATTACTAGATCGTTCGCGTCGACCCCAACAAAAACCCATGGGAGACAAAAAGAAAGATGATGGAGTGGGATATCCTATTAAAATGTTGCTCGAGGAATCCCTGGCGTGACAACGGAACGAAATGATGGACAACTTCTTGCATATCCTTCGAGGGTTGCCCATGGGAGAAGCATCTTCATCAGGCATCCATGCAACCCTCTTCAAGGTACAGGTAAATTTTGATATTCCATTATTTGAAGGAATGATAGACACAGATGATGTAGACAAATGGTTGAATCTTCTCGAAGGATATTTTTCAATCCACAATTTTTCTGATCGGGAAAATATCACTTTTTCACTCCTCAAGGTCGTTCCCCATGTTAAAGACTGGTGGGATACTTACTTTGAGAAAAGGGTCGTGGAGGAATCTGAAATTTTTGTGGTGAACCCTACATGGGAATCCTTCTAGGACACCATTAAAGAATAATACTACCCTGTTGGAAGCTATGAGGACTAGTACAATAGATGGACCACCCTACGTCAAGAAAGGGACTAAACAGTACCAGACTTCACCAATATTTTCCATACCCTCTGTACCAAATTGGGTATCAAATATTTTGAGTGTCATCTGGTGCTCAAATACTGTGGTTTCTTTCATATATACATTCAAAAAGAAATGGAGTTCTGGACATCGCCTCATTGGGCACAACTTATAGATACACTGTCAAGATCGAGCAAAAATTTAAGCAGAAACGATGAGAGTTTGGATCTGCAAACCCCTCACAGCTGAAGCAGGGAAAAGGCAACCCTAACCCACACAACAGGGGACCAAGTCGAGATGTTCTCCCTCAGGACAATTCGTCCAAGCCACAACACAAGAGGGGCAATGAGAATATGAAGAAGGACATGGGAAAATGGTGTGAGTACCATAAAATTCCTTGGCACAATACCAACAAATGTCTCTCCAAGTAGTTCCTCATGGCTAAGCTGAAGGCTTCCGAGTCAGAGGTCGATTCTGATTTTGAGTCAAATCCTGAAGGAGGGAAGAAAATTATCAATTTTGAACCCAGTGCCACAGTCGCTACCACCAAATTCCGGCCAAGTGAACCAGAAGAACCAGAGGAAGGGGAACGCCTCTTTCACTCACAGATGTGAGTCAAGGGAGATCTGATTCACTTCATTGTCAACAACGGTATTCAAAAGAACCTTATTTCAATAGAGGTCGTCAAGTGGCTGAAGCTACCAACGAAACCGCACCCACAACCCTACACCATCAGTTGGCTTCGTCAAGGAAGAGATATTCATGTCATCCAACAGTGTCATCTTCCCTACGACATCAATCCTTTCAAAGATGAGGTATTGTGTGATATTTCTCCCCTTGAAGTTTTTGATGTTCTTTTAGGACAACCATATTTGTGGAAGCATTATGTTGTGTATGAGTCTAGACCCTAGAGTGTTATTATTACTTTGGGTAGACAATTGTACAGGATCCCAGAGGTGGCACTGCCTACTACTATTTCTTTAATCTCTGCTAAGAAATGCAGTAAGGTCATTTCACAGACCGGTAAGTTTGTCCTTTTTGTGATCTGTGCTCACAGTAAGAAGAAGGTCACTGACACATCTGTGGCCTCTACACAACGCCTCTCTTTGCAGCATAATCAAGTGGACGAGATCATGGAAAAATACAGATACATATTCGTCTCACCTACAGGGGTACCGACACACTAGAAAGTCAAGAATCCAATTGATATGACCCCCAACACACCTCTACTTAATGGACCATTCTATCACCTGTCGCTGATGGAGAATGATGAAATCATGTGTCAAATCCAAGAGCTTCTTCAAAAGGGGCTCATCAGACCCAACTCCTCCCCTTACAGAAGCTCGATTTTACTGGTGCAGAAGAAGGACATGACTTGGGGACTCTACATTGATTAGAGAGCCTTAAACAAAATCACAGTCAGGAACTGCTACCCCATTCCCAAGATTTATGACCTTCTTGACCAACTCAAGGGGGGAAATTTCTTCAACAATATTGACCTGAAGTCTAGCTACCATGAGGTTCCCATCGAACCAACTGATGTCTGGAAGACAACCTTCAAGTCTAAAGAAGGTCTCTACGAATGGCTAATCATGCCCTTTGGCTTAAAAAATGCACCAACCACTTTCATGAGGTTGATGGATGATGTATTGAGACCCTTCACCAACTCCTTTGTGGTAGTATATTTGGATGACATCCTCATCTTCAAAAGAACGTGGGAGAATCACATGTGGCATATTCAACAGGTTTTGAGCACTCTGCAACAACACAAGATTTTTGTCAACTTGGAAAAATGTTATTTTGGCATGAACAGGGTGTAATACTGACGCAGGCACGCCCGCTAGACACGTCCGCTCACAGGATCTTTCCTCCTTGTCGGCCCGAAGAACTGAAAGGTCCTTCTATTTCCCTGTCGGAAAATTTTCACCCACAACAACACTCTCACGGGGTATCCTTTTCCTCTATCGAGAAATTAGGGTTCCTCCTATCGGGATTCCAGCACTAGCGGTGTCCAAACAAATTGGTTTACCGATCCTCGATCCCCGATATGCTCCTATGTTGCCTTAGCCCTCAGGCCCTGCGTTTGGTCCACGTGACCTCCTCTTATATGACCGCAGTTATATTCCCATCGGGGCTACGGGTTTTCAATTGTTGAAAAACACTTGCCCACGGGATTCCCGACTCCTTGAATCCCGATTCTCCGGTTTGTTGACAGCTGGAAACTCCTGTCTGCCTTTAACCTGATCAATGGTCATAATCGTCTATTGGATCAATGATCCCTAATCTCCCTCGGGACTTCAGGGTTTTAAATGTCGAAAAACATTTGACCACAGGATTCCCGATTCCTCGAATCTCGATTCACCACTATACTGACAGCTGGCTCCCACAATGGTGCTTCCCTCCTTTCTGACGTGCTGACAGCTGGCTGCACGGTGGCACCTTCCTCCTTGTCAGGGTTTCATGGTTCGCGATTCCAAAATGCGTAAACACTTTGTCACCAGGATCCCCGATATCTCGATGACCCAAACACCGATGGACGAATCCTTCTCGGGACTTTTCTCGATGGCTCTGATTGCTGCCACGCATCCTATCAAGATGGACGGCCCTGATTTACTCTCAGGATTTCGAGACTTCTGATGTCCCGACTCTCACATCCTCAGGAACTCCGATCTCCCAACTTCCGATGCCTCGATGTCTGCCACGCGTCTCCATGAATGGACGGCTCTGATCTTCCCGAGATTTTTCCTACGGAAATTCCTGATCTTCTGCTCTCATGAACCTGAACTTCGTCAGATCTTCTGACACGCGTTCCAAATGATGGACGGTTCAGATCAAACCTCAGACTTTGCCCAAACACAAAGTCTAATCACTTCACTTGTGTGAACCCCGATGACCAAAACCCCTATGTCCTCTCAGGGGTTTCGCTATACTCACGGGGACCAAAATCTTGTGCAACTCCTGTCGAACCAGACGGTTGACGGTTAACTGACCACCGATCCAACGGCTCATGACCCCTCGAGCTTGGACTCTGAATGCGGCTGTAACCTCCTCTCTTCTTTGGCACATCCAATGATTGGCGGGATTTCACCGATCCTCTCCACAAGATCCTGACCGTCGATTTC
Organism: Picea mariana; assembly: GCA_032191745.1. Lineage (NCBI taxonomy): Eukaryota > Viridiplantae > Streptophyta > Pinopsida > Pinales > Pinaceae > Picea > Picea mariana. Next base: position 38,617 of record JASDQU010501841.1, read on the forward strand.
TTCCTCCTTGAGGATTTCTTGAAAATAACTAAGTGTTCCTCTGTGCTCACTCATCCTCCTACATGCAACCCTGCAACACTGGTTTTTTATGCTCCACGGCATGAAATCCCTGTGAAATCCTTCCTTAGGTCCACTCAAAGGTACTATACTTCCTAATCTTTGTCAATTCTGAATATTTCAGAATTTAAACCCCCATGCTCGCACTCCTTGTGGCAACCTTTCAAACACCTCAAATGTTTGAATCCTTCGACCCTGCGCACATCTGCAGCAGTAGTCTCTCGATGCTTCGCTCAGTTTCACAACTGAGACTTTCCTTAGCCTGCACACTCCTGGCACAGCTCCAGTAACTCAATTTCACTTCTGGGTGAACGTGAACAAGAGTTAAACTACCTGAGCCTCTGTCAACGCACTCCTTGCGGACATTTTTGACTGCACTCCTTGCAAGAATCCTTTCTCAAATAGAGAAACAATTGAAACTCATTCCACTTCCCTCAGATTTCAAACTCAAACATGAAATCACATGTACAACAATAAAGAAAATATATAATAGGAAAACAAACACTCATGAGCACATCATTTAACATCAACACATAGAGAATAGACACAAAACCATGGATTTGAATCAACTTCTTCTATTAATTCAATATCTATACATGGATGTTCTTATATAGCCCTCTACTTCTCTTCTATGCTCTTCCTTCTTCAACTATTCCTGAATAATGTTACAATGTACAATGAGGGTGTCTATATCCGTTTTCCCTCCTTCTTTCTAAAACTGTCTAATCTATGAATTTAAGTCTATCTACCTGCATTAACTAGTTTAAATGCCTCCTATCTAATAAGGATGAGAGCGAATCACTCAAGGTCCAATACAATATACAAAGGTGCCTCTTCATAAATGGATTCATTAAAGATTTGGCGCATCAACTTCAAAAAGGCTTTCAAGCAATTTATCATGTGCTCAAAAAAAAAAAAAAAATACGTTACGCTTTCTCCACGCTCGCTTGATATTTGCGATGCTCCTACATCATACTCCCTTGCTTGAAAAAATTCATGGGCTCCTGTCCATGAGCTCCTGCACGGTATATCCATGCTTCTGTATCTCTGCTTCATTCTCCCAACTGGCATCTTCCACTGGATGGCCCTTCCATTTGACCAGATACTCATAGTATTCTTTCCTCCTAGTCTTCTTACTAACTCTCTTGTCCAATATGTTCTCTATCTGCGGCTTCCCTGCAATCGGCATCTGCTTTTGCCACTGAACCCCTGGCTGTTCAATTTTTGTTCCTGCTTCCTCAGTTTTATATGGATATAAATCTACGACATTGAATATCGAAGATATTCTGATCCCATCTGGTAACTCGATCTCATAAGCATTTTCCCCCAATTTCTTCAAGACCTTACATGGCCCGATTTTCTTCATTTTCAATTTATTGTATGTTCCCCTCGGGAACCTTTCTTTCCTCAAGTGCGCTAGAATCAAGTCACCAACCTCAAATTGAATTTGTCTTCTATGTTAATCTACTCTCCACTTATACTCCTGACTTGAATTCTGCAATCCGACCTTCACCTGGCTGTGAAGTTTCTTCATCGCCTCTGCGAATTCTTCTGCACTAGCGCTCCTAGTAGCAGTCTGTTCTGAATCTCTCAATTCAGAAACTCCCCTCAGCTGTGTGCCATATACAATATGGAATGGACTTCGACCTGTGCTCCTATTCACTGAGTCGTTATAAGCAAACTCCGCCTGTGGTAATATGTTGTCCCACTGGCTGTGGTGCTCCGCCACCAGGCTCCTCAGCAAGTCTCCCAGACTTCTGTTCACCACTTCTGTCTGCCCATCCGTCTGAGGATGATAAGATGAACTAAACAACAAGTTAGTCCCCAGCTTCTTCCATAATGTCCTCCAAAAGTGCCCTATGAACTTTGTATCTCTGTCCGAAACTATACTTCTAGGTAAGACGTGAAGTCGAACGACCTCTTTGAAAAACAGATTTGCGATGTGAGTCACATCACTGGTTTTCTGGCATGGGATAAAATGTGCCATCTTGGAAAACCTATCCACTATCACAAAGACTGAATCAAATCCTCTTTGCGTCCTTGGCAATCCCAATATGAAATCCATGCTGATTTCATCCCACGGCCTCTCGGGTATGGGTAATGGTTGATAGAATCCTACATTCTGCTTTTTTCCCTTTGAATGTTGGMAAATTTTGTATCTGTTTACAAACTGCTTGACCTCTGACCACATCCCTGGCCAAAAGTATGACTCGCTCAACCTTGCAAATGTCTTKTCGTGACCAAAATGCCCTGCCAAGCCTCCACTATGTTTCTCCTTTAACAGATTCTCCCTCATTGAGCAATTTGGAATACACAATTGATTGCCCTTGAACAACAATCCTTCCTGGATCATGTACTCTATCCAYTGGCTTCTATCTCTGAGAACTGGGTTCTCAGCTGCTCTGTATGCTTCTTTAAAATCCTGATCATCTGCATACATGTCCCTGAGATCATCAAAGCCTAACATCCTGACTTTGAACTCCTGCATCAACAAACATTTCCTGCTCAAAGCATCAGCCACTTTGTTAGCAGTACCCGAAATATGCTTAATTACAAAAGTGAAATTCTGCATGTATTCGACCCACTTAACATGCCTCTGATTTAACTTCTCCTGTTGAGTCACAAATTGTAATGCATGGTTATCACTATATAAAACAAATTTCTTTGGAATCAAATAGTGCCTCCATTTTTTCAATGCCTGTATGATGGCATAGAATTCCTTATCATACGTGGAGTACTTTTCTTTTGCCTCATTCAACTTCTCGCTGAAATATGAAATCGGTCTGTCCTCTTGAATCAAGACCGCTCCTATGGCAAACCCACTTGCATCACATTTTACTTGAAACGTCTTTTGGAAATACGGCAACACCAGAACCGGTTGTTCCGTGATCTTCCGTTTCAACAATTTGAAACTTTTCTCTGCCTCTTCAGTCCACTGAAAAGATTTATGTCTTTTCTTCACTGTGTCCATCATCGCTGTGCTAATCCCACTGAAATTTCTGATGAACTTCTGATAGAAACTAGCCAGTCCATGAAAACTCCTCACCTCAAAAATATTTCTCGGTGATGGCCAATTTTTTATTACCTCCACCTTATCTAGATCCATCCTCAATTCATCTGCAGATATAATAAAACCCAGATAAATGAGCTCTATCTTCATAAACGAGGATTTCTTCATGTTTATTAACATCTTCTCTTGTTGTAGCTTCTTCATTACTGTAGCTAAATGCTTCAGATGTTCTGCCTTTGTCTTGCTGAAAATCAATATGTCATCCAGATACACAATGACAAACTTCCCGATGAATTCCCTCAGGACTTCATTCATCAACCTCATAAAGGTACTTGGTGCATTTTTCAAGACAAACGGCATGACAAGCCATTCATACAGTCCTTCGTTGGTTTTGAAGGTCATCTTCCACTCATCGCCTTCCCTCATGTGAATCTGGTGATATCCATTTTTCAGATCAATCTTTGAAAAGTATTTTTCCTCACTCAAGCAATCCATTAAATCATCCATCCATGATAATGGAAACCTATACCTGATGGTTATCTTGTTGATGGATCTTGAGTCGGTACACATTCTCCAACCTCCATCTTTTTTTGGACTGAGTACCGTTGGAACGGCACACGAGCTCAAACTTTCCCTAACCAATCCTTTATCTAGCATCTCCTGGACCTGCTTCTTGACCTCTTCATTTTCTCATGGCGTCAACCTATATGCGGCTTTATTCAGCAAAATAGCTCCTGGTATGAGGTCTATATGATGGCTCACACTCCTCATCGGTGGCAACGAACGAGGTAATTCGTTCACCACGATGTCAGCGAAATCTTCCAGTAGTTCCTGAATTTCTCCTGGCAAATCGTCTACTCTCGTGCTAGTCAAAACGATCCTTGGTTTCCTGACCACAAAAAATTGTGGATCTTCTTTCTTCTTCACCTTCGTAAGAAGTTCCTTCCCACTCATGAGGAGTACAGTATTTCTCCCTTCTGGTTTTACCTCCTTATCCTTGATCGGAAGCAACATATGAGTTCTCCCATTCTTCTCTAAGGTATATGTATTCATCTTCCCATCATGAATCACATTTCTGTCATATTGCCATGGTCTACCCAGCAATAAATGACAGACATCCATAGGAATAACATCACAGAGTATTTTATCATTATACCCTCCTATTTTGATTTTAACTAAACATTGTTTAGTGACATTTACCTGATGTCCCTTCTATAGCCATGAAACTTTGTATGGACTCGGGTGATCATTCGTCTCCAGCTCCAGCTTCTCTACCATCTCGGTTGAAACGAGATTATTTGTGCTACCGCTATCCATGATAACCTTGCATACCCTGTCCTTGGTTTTGCAAACAGTTCTGAAAAGTCTGTTTCTTTGAGATGAGTCCTCCACCTCCTTCTCGAGTGTTAAGTGAACCTTACACATCATCAATGACCTTCCACCTTCTGCATCTTCCGCTTCAACATCTCACCTCTATGCCTCGGCGATGTCTCTCCACTGTCCTTCTTTTTCTCTAGACACCCATAAGACTTGTGCCCATTTTTTCCACATGTGAAGCATGTAATTACTACACCTCTTCCTCTTCCTCTTCCTCTACCTCTGGTAAGAGGAAACATATTATTATCGGCATACCCTCCTCTTTGCTCAGTATGCTGCCCTCTCTGTGAACTTCCACCTCTCTCAGTTCTAGTCTGAGGCTTCTTCCAGTCTTCCTTGGGCTTCTGGTATTTATCTTGGGCAACCGATTTGCCTTTGGGATGACTCATGCCTTGGCCTCGCTGACCTTGCTTACGGCTCAGCTTCTCTTCAGCTTTCAAATCCATTTGATAGGCATCCTCCACCATTCGGATGGTTGCCATGCTCATCTCATCCTGGATATCATATCTCAGGCCATTCATATACCTGGCAACTTTCTCATCATCGCTCTCCCGATGACCTACCCTGATGTTCAGTCGATAGAATTCCTCTGTGTATTCTTTTACTGTCATCAGCTTCTGTCTCAGGTTCTGCATCCTCCTGAACAAAGTGATTTGATAATCTCTTGGGATGAACTTTGCCTTCATCTTTGCAATCATTCGATCCCAACTTTTAATTTTCTGCTTGCCCTTGCAGCGTCTATCTGCTTGTATCTCATCCCACCATAATGTTGCGTGTCCCTTCAATCTCGTGACAACATGTCTGACTTTCTTATCCTCTTAGACATCTTCATAATCGATGTATGTATCCAGAGCTCTAATCCAATATAGAAGCTCTTCTGCATCCAGATTCCCCTAATAAATTGGAATGTCCATCTTCGTTTTTTCACCCATCGGTGCAATAGCTTTGATTAGACATTCATTAGCTGCATCCTCGGCTGCAACTTCTTCTTCTTGTTTAGCTTCAACNTCTTCGTTTTTTCACCCATCGATGCAATAGCTTTGATTAGACATTCATTAGCTGCATCCTCGGCTGCAACTTCTTCTTCTTGTTTAGCTTCAACCTCACTTTCGGAATCACTTAGATTCTCAGCATCGGCTGTGTGTCTTTGCACTGTCTCCATATCTTCGAGTCTAGCTCGTAGATCATGTATCTCTCTTTCCATTTATGGATTCTGCGCTTGCCTACTCCTTCTCCTCGGGTTTTCTCTTTCCTTTGGATCAGGTGATTGTCTATCCCATCTCCTTGGCGGCATGGTGAATTTCCTTCTTCTCTGCTACAAAAAGCAAAGAAATTTTCTTGCTCTGATACCACTTGAAGAAAGCACGCCCGCTAGGCATGTCCGCTCACAGAATCTTTCCTCCTTGTTGGCCCGAAGAACTGAAAGGTCCTTCTATTTCCCTGTCGGGAAATTTTCACCCATAGCAACACTCTCACGGGGTCTCCTTTTCCTCTATCGGGAAATCAGGGTTCCTCCTATCAGGATTCCGGCACTGGCGATGTCCAAACAAATTGGTTTATCAATCCCCGATCCTCGATATGCTCCTTTGTTGCCTTAGCCCTTAGGCCCTGCATTTGGTCCATGCGACCTCCTCTTATATGACCGCAGTTATATTCCCATCGGGGCTACGGGTTTTCAATTGCTTAAGAACACTTTCCCACAGGATTCCCGACTCCTCGAATCCCGACTCTCCGGTTTGCTGACAGCTGGCAACTCCTGTCCGCCTTTAACCTGATCAACGGTCGTAATCGTCTATTGGATCAATGGTCCCTGATCTCCCTTGGGACTTCAGGGTTTCAAATGTCGAAAAACATTTGACCATGGGATTCCCGATTCCTCGAATCCTGATTCGCCGCTATACTGACAACTGGCTCCCACAATGGTGCTTCCCTCCTTTCCGACGTGCTGACAGCTGGCCGCACGGTGGCACCTTCCTCCTCATCAGGGTTTCRCRGTTCGCGATTCCAAAATGCGTAAACACTTTGTCACCAGGATCCCCAATATCTCGATGACCCAAACATCGATAGACGACTCCTTGTAGGCACTTTTCCCGATGGCTCTGATTTCTACCACGCGTCCTCCCAAGATGGACGGCCCTGATTTACTCTCGGGATTTCAAGACTTATGATGTCTCGACTCTCACATCCTCAGGAACTTCGATCTCTTGACTTTTGATGCCTCTATGTCCACCACGCATCTCCACGAATGGACGGCTCTGATCTTCCCGATATTTTTCCTACGGAAATTCCCGATATTCTGCTCTCGTGAACCCCGGCTTCGTCAGATCTTCTGACATGCATCCCAATTGATGGACGGTTCATATCGAACCTCGAACTTCACCCAAATGAAAAGTCTAACCACTTCACTTGTGTGAACCCCGATGACCAAAACCTGATGTCCTCTCAGGGGTTTCCCTCTACTCACGGGGACTTAAATCCTGTGCAACTCCTGTCGAACCGGACGGTTGACGGTTAACTGACCACCGATCCAACGGCTCACGACCCCTTGAGCTTGGACTCCGAACATGGCCGTAACCTCCTTTCTTCTTTGGCAGATCCAACGGTTGGAAGGATTTCACTGATCCTCTCCACAAAATCCTGACCGTCGATTTCTTCCTCCTTGAGGATTTCTTGAACATAACTAAGTGTTCCTCTGTGCTCACTCGTCCTCCTGCGTGCAACGCAGCAACACTAGTTTTTTATTCTCCACGGCACGAACTCCCTGCGCAATCCTTCCTTAGGTCCACTCAAAGCTACTATACCTCTTGATCTTTGTTAATTCTTAATATTTCAGAATTTAAACCCACTTCTCTCATTCCTTGTGGCAACCTTTCAAACACCTCAAATGTTTGAATCCTTCGACCCTGCGCACACTTGCAGCAGTAGTCTCTCGATGCTCCGCTCAGTTTCACAACTGAGACTTTCCTTAGCCTGTGCACTCCTGGCATGGCTCCAGTAATCCAATTTCACTTCTGGGTGAACGAGAACAAGAGTTAAACTACCTGAGCCTCTGTCAACGTACTCCTTGCAGACGTTTTCGACTGCACTCCTTGTAGGAATCCTTGCTCAGATAGAGAAACAATTGAAACTCATTCCACTTCCCTCAAATTTCAAACTCAAACATGAAACAACAATAAATAAAATACATAATAGGAAAACAAACACTCATGAGCACATCATTTAACATCAACACATAGAGAACAGACACAAAACCATGGATTTGAATCAACTTCTTCTATTAATTCAAGATCTATACATGGATGTTCTTCTACATCCCTCTGCTTCTCTTATATGCTCTTCCTGCTTCAACTATTCCTGAATAATGTTACAATGTACAATGAGGGTGTCTATATCCGTTTTCCCTCCTTCTTTCTAAAACTGTCTAATCTATGAATTTAAGTCTATCTACCTGCATTAACTAGTTTAAATGCCTCCTATCTACTAAGGACGAGAGAAAATCGCTCAAGGTCCAATACAATATACAAAGGCGCCTCTTCATAAATGGCTTCATTAAAGATTTGGCGCATCAACTTCAAAAAGGTTTTCAAGCAATTTATCATGTGCTCAAAAAAAAAAAAAATACGTTGCGCTTGCTCCACGCTCGCTTGATATTTGCGATGCTCCTGCATCAAATACCTAGGCTACATTGTTGATGAGCATGGGTTACATGTTTATCTAGCTAAGATCCAAGTCATCCATGACTGTCCATCCCCAACCACACTGATCGAGCTTCAAAGCTTCTTAGGACTCGCTAATTTTTGCAAACAGTTCATGTTGGGATTCTCCCATATTGCCTGGGCCCTCAGCCAGGTGACCAAGGGAAGTGGTAGGGCCAAGTTCGTATGGGGGAAGGAGAAACAACGAGCATTCGAATATCTGAAACATCATTTATTCTCAGCTCCAACACTCTCCTTTCTTGATCTACAACACCCATTTGAGATTGAGACTAATGCATCTGACTATGTTGTGGGTGCAATTCTCACTCAGCATGGCCATTTAGTGGCATACCATAGTGAGACACTCTCCGATACTATCTAGAAATACCCCACCTATGACAAGGAAATGTATTCCATTTTACAAGCCTATTGTTAATGGAAACATTACATTCTAGGGAAATAGATGATCATACACACTGATCGCACACCTTCGCAGTTCATACAGACACAGGGAAAATTCCAGAATTATTGCCATCAGAAGTGGTCCACCTGCTTGTAGCAGTTCCATCTCAAAATCAAGTATAAGATAGGTATCTCCAATTGTTTTGTTGTACGCCTCAATCGGCCTTCTGTGATTGCACTTACCACTGTGCTCCATTCTTGTAGACATGCAACATTAGAGTGGCCCCAAATTTACCAGCAAGATCCGGACTTCGCCACCACATATCAGCGCTTGGGAACAGGCAACACTGTCATTTATTTTTACATTAAGAATAGAATCTTATGCCACCTAGGCCATCTTTGTGTTCCTACAAGTGAGCTTGCAAATATGATTTTGCAATCCCACTATAGTCGAGTGGCAAGACATTTTGGTGTAGAGAAAACTGTGGTCGTTCTTTAGAAACTTTTTTATTGGCCAAAACTTTGACAGGACTGCACCAAATATATCATATCTTTAACTTCTTGTTCCATTACCAAGTCTACCATCAAGAAGAAAGTCTTATACACCCCTCCTCCTATTCTCGAGAAGTTGTGTGAATCCATCTCTATGGATTACATGTCTAGTTTGTCGTCCACCAAGCATGGAAAAGACTGCATGTTTATGGTCATTGATCAGTTTTTGAAGATGTCCATCCTCATAGCCTGTAAGAAGAATGTCACAGTGGTACATACTGCCAAGCTCTTCTTTAAATGAGTTCAAGTTCAGTTTGGGATACCACAGACCATCATCTTTGACCAAGACAACAGGTTCCTTAGCATCTTTTGGTCAATTCTCTGGTCTTTGTTGGACACCAAGATCACAAAATCCACTTCTTTACATCCCCAAATGAATGGCCAAACCGAGGTCGTCAATTGCATGATTGTGCACATCCTGCACATGTACAATTCTAAGAATCCCCGTACATGGGATGAGAGTCTCCCATATGTCCAACATAGTTACAACAGGGCTCTCCATAGTTCCACCCGCCATAGCCCATTTCAGGTAGGTCTGGGATTCCAACCCTTGGGACCCATTGATGTTGAACTTCCTCTATCCACCACACATACAAACTCTTCCCCTAATCATTCTGCGATCGACAAAGCCACTAGATTCATTGAGCGGATCCAACACATCTGCCAAAAGGTCCACGAGATTTTGCAGAAATCCAATGCTAAGTAAAAGAAGCGCCATGATAAACATAGGGTCCACACTAGTTTTAGGTTGGCGACAAAGTCTAGTTACATTTGCAAAAGGAGCGTCTCACCGGGCCCCATTAGAAACTTCACCCACTTTGTTATGGGCCTTAAACTATCACCA
>JASDQU010501842.1:17751-33621 GCA_032191745.1 Picea mariana
ACATCCATAATGTGTGTTACACATGAAGTTTGCACACCTAGGTACCTCGCCCTAAGTGTCATAAGTGTCATATAAGTGTCTCATACACCTTGACACCATGGAATGACCTATGCCACAATCCCTAGTCAATGTGGAGGAGGGATATATTACATGAAGGCCAAAATACCAAGTGCACATGAATTATTATTAATATTCATGAAAAAAATAAAAAAAATTGTGAGAATCCACCTCACATTTGGTTTCATATTTTTTAGGGAAGGTGGAGGATCTCATGGATGGTTGAAATATTGCCTCCTTAAAATCCTTGAGAAATATTTCCTCCCTAAAATCCTTAAGAAATATTTTCTCCCTAAATATTTTTCAGATCCCTTTTTAGTGGATCTGATGAGTGATCCTCTCTATGGTGGTTAAGCCTCCAAATCCTATATAATGAGGGCTTTCCATGGATAAGGATAGGATGGTGGAGATTTGAGGTATTAAACCTATGGTGTTGGGAGAAAGATTTAGAATATAAAACCTATGATTTTGGGAGCCTTGTGCAAGGGTTGGACGAGGAGGACTTGGGGAAGCTGCTACAACTGCATCTACAGTCTGTAAGTATTTCTTTAAGAGTTCTCATTAGTATATTGCTTGGCCTATTTCCTTCTAACCTATGTCTCTTTACATATGTTTATATTATAAATGGATTTTATTGGACTAATATTATAGAGTAGAGTCGGAGTTCTTTGTCTCACTGTCCATTGCATTGTAGGTGTCAAATAGTGCTAAGGAGCTTAGATATCAAGCTCAAGTTGGAGAAGTGAGGACAAATATCGGAATAGGGTGCATCACACTTTCTTCCTTCTCCTTCTCTTTCTGATTAGTTAGTTAGATTCAAAGGAATGTTAGTGTCCAATGTTAGCATGTTTTTTTGTCTTGGTATAGGGGTCTAGAATCCAAGAGGTGATCTAGGTGGATATCGGTGGCCACCCACCTTTTCCAACTAACTCAAAACAATTTTCTGGCAATTTTGGTAATTTACTATTTTTAGCATTTTTTAACTTTCGGGGCCATTTTGAGGGCCTAAATGAAGGTTTTTCGGGATTGATATTCTAAATGATATCGGAAGGCTCTAATTGAGCCCCCAAAATGAATCTCCTCAAAGATACCTTTCCAACGAGCCATCGTGCGCCCCAAACTAAGATCGTATGCAAAAGTTACGACCCTAAGAAGTTGATGTACTAACTTACCCAAACTAGCCATCACATCTCTTCTTAGAGATAAGCCACTACCATTCCAACAAGCTTGTTTTCCACTGCATTTTACAGTTTCATCTTATTCCTTATTGAATAGAAAAATGGTTTTACTATATCTCTGTTATTTTGTGTTAAGAATCTTTTAATAATCTGTATTCATTTCTTTCTTCTCATAAAATCTGGATCAGTGGTATCAGAGCCGTCTTCTCCTTGTCGTCTTAATGCATGTCCCCAACGAGGTCAGGGTACAAAGAATTGGGTCTTGAGATTGTTTCTCTTGAGAACAAAATCTCTCTCATGCCCAATCAACCTCTCATGGCAGGAGAAAAGAAATATGACGAGACATGATATCCTTTCAAAATATTGCTTTAGGAATCCCTCACACAACATAGGAACGAGATGATGGATAGTTTTGCGCAAATCCTTCGGCGGCTACCAACAGATGACATATCTTCCTCGAGCAGAGGCACCGCCCCCTTCAAGGTACAAATAAACTTCGATATTCCTATATTTGAAGGTCATATAGACACAGATGTTATAGACAAGTGGTTGAATCTACTATAAGGGTATTTTTCTGTCCATAACTTTTCGAATAGATAAAATATTACTTTTGTGCTCCTCAAAGTCGTTCCCCATGTCAAAGATTGGTGGGAAACTTTATGTGAGCAAAAGGAAATAGAATAACCCTCATTATTTACAGTCAAGGCCACCTGGTAATCCTTCAGGGATGTTATTAAGGAACAATACTACCCTGTCGGAAGTTTTGACGACTTGTATACCAAATGGACCACATTGTGGAAAGAAAGAGACAAAACAGTGCCAGAGTTCACAAATATCTTCCATACCTTGTGCACCAAGATGGGTATCAAAGGTTCAGAGCAACATCAGGTGCTCAAGTATCGCGTTTCTCTACATAGATACATACAGACCGAAATGGAATTTTTGGACATCTCGTTCTTGGGCACGACCTACCAATATTTTGTCAAAATCGAGTAGAAGCTCAAACAAAAGACGCGGCCTCTGGGCCTGGGAACCCCTCACAACAAAAGCCAGGAAAGGGCAGACCCAACCCACATAACAAAGGACAGAGAAAATATGGACAGTATCAAGACAACTAGTCCAAGCCACAAGAAAGAAGGACACTGTAAAGACAAAGAAAGATATCGGGAAGTGGTGCGATTTCCATAAGAGCCCTTGGCATAAAACTGTTGATTGTTGCTCAAAGAATTCATTGGTGGCTGAAGTGAAAGCCTCTGAATCAAATGTGGGTTTTGACTCTAATTCAGAACAGAAAGGGGATGATGGATCATTGACGTGGAACCCAGCACCACCGTTGCTGCCACTAAGCTCCAGCCTGGTGAACCAAATGATCGAGAAGAAGGTGAGCGCCTCTTCCATTCACATATGTGGGTGAAAGGCACCCCATTGCACTTCATCATTGATAGAGGTAGCCAAAAGAAACTCATCTCAGCAGAGGTCGTCAAGCGGTTGGCCCTGCCGACAATGCCTCACCCACAACCCTACACCATTGGATGGCTCCGCCAAGGAAGCGATCTTCACATCAACCAACAGTGTTGACTATTGTATGACATCAAGCCCTTCAAAGATGAGGTATTGTGTGATATTTCTCCTCTCGAAGTTTGTAATGTTCTTTTAGGCCAACCTTATTTATGTAAACATCATGTTGTATATGAGTCTAGGCCTCGTAGTGTTATTATTACTTTGAACAGGAAATTGTACAGGATACCTAAGGTAGTCCCTCCTAGTGTTATTTCCTTGATCTTTGCCAAGAAATGTAGAAAGGTCATCTGTCAGACTGAGAAATTTTTCTTCTTCGTGATTCGCTCTCAGAGTGAGTGAAAGATCGCAACCACATCTAGGGCCTTTGTGGCCGATCTCTCCACACAACAAAATCAAGTGGATAAGGTCATGGAAGAATACTCAGATATATTCTCTACCTCTACACTGCTAGGTAAAGCATCCCATCGATCTGACCCTAGGCGCACTGCTACCCAATGGGCCAGTCTATCATCGCTCTATATTAGAAAACAAAGAGATCAAGAGGCAGATCCAAGAATTTCTGCACAAGGGGCACATCCATCCCATCTCATCGCCTTGTGGGAGCCCAATCATGCTGGTGTAGAAGAAAGATGGGACCTGATGACTCCGGATTGATTATCGGGCCTAGAATAAAATCATAGTTCGAAACCGGTACCCGATTCCTCAAATCGACGACCTCCTTGATCAGCTCATGGGGGGAAAATAATTCAGTAAGATTGATTTGAAGTCTGACTACCACCAGGTCCCAATAGAACAGACATATGTATGGAAGACTGCCTTCAAGTCAAAAGAATGTCTATTTTAATGGTTGGTCATGCCCTTTGGTTTGACAAATGCTCCAAATTTTTTTATGAGGATGATGGATGATATCCTACGACATTTCACCAATACTTTTGTAGTGGTGTATCTAGATGAAATCCTCATCTACAACAAGACTTGGGCGAAACACTTGCAGCATATTCAACAGGTTTTGCCCACCCTGTGGCAGCGCAAAATATATGCAAACTTGGAAAAATGTTCCTTCAGCATGGACAGGGTCCATTACTTAGGCTACATCGTTGATCAACATGGTGTGGATCCAGCCAAGATCCAAGTCACTTATGACTGGCCAACCCCAACCACACTCAATGAACTTTAGAGCTTCTTGGGCCTCGCCAATTTCTATCGCAGGTTTGTGTTGGGATTCTCTCATATCACATGGGCCCTCAACCAAGTAACTAGGGGCGGTGGTAAGGAAAAAATTGTGTGGGGCTTGTCCCAACAACAAGCATTCAAGGACTTGAAGAATCATTTGTGCTCATCCCTAGTAATTTCATTACCGGACATGCAACATCCCTTTGAGATCGAGACAGATGCTTTAGACTATGTTGTGGGCGTCGTTCTCACTCAACAAGGCCACCCCGTGGCATATCATAGTGAGACACTATCATATGTTTTCCGTAAGTACCCTACTTACGAAAAATAAATGTACTCCATTGTGCAAGCCTGCCGCTAGTGGAGACATTACATTCTTGGGAAAGAGATAGTTATCCACATTGATCACAAGCCACTACAGTTCACACAGACCCAAGGCAAATTGCAGAATGACCATCATTAGAAGTGGTCCACATGCTTACAACAATTCCACCTCAACATCAAGTATAAAACAGGAAGTACCAATCGATTTGTTGATTGCCTCAACCGATCTCCATTTGTGACACTCACCATAGTGCTAAACTCTTGCGGCCACAAGACCTTTAGATGGCCCCACTTCTACGAGACAGACCCTAACTTCTCCACCTATCAAATGTTGGGCACCAACTCAGTGGTTGCTAATTTCCATATTCAGGACAAGTTGTTGTGTTGTCTAGGCCATCTCTATGTTCCATCAAGCAAGCACGCGAAGCTGATTTGGGAATCTCACTACAGTTGGGTGGAAGGACACTTTGGTGTCGAAAATACAGTGGTAGTGCTGCAAAAATATTTCTACTGGCCGAAACTTCGACAAGATGTCGGCAAGTATATCAGGTCTTGCACCTCTTACACCCCTCTTCCTACTCTTGACAGGTCATGGGAATCCATCTCAATGGACTACATGTTGGGCCTCCCGTCCACGAAGAGGGGAAATGACTGTTTTTTTGTGTTTGTTGACCGCTTTTCCAAGATGGTGATTCTAGCTGCCTACAAGAAGAACATCACAACAGAATCCACTGCCAAGCTCTTCTTTGAACGAGTATGGGTACATTTTGGGATCCCACAAACCATTATCTCAGACCATGACAGTCGGTTCCTCAACACATTCTGGTTGATTGTATGGTCACTACTGGATATCAAGCTCACCAAATCCACTGCCTTCCACCCCTAGACAAATGGCCAAACTGAGGTCATCAATCGGATGATCGTACATATCCTACGCATGTATAACTAAAAAATCCCCCGCACATGGGATGAGAGTCTTCCCTATGTCCAACATAGCTACAATCGAGCCCTGTGTTAGAACCAGAAGTCACCCCTGGATTGTAGTAGGGATGAGCCTGATACCCATCAAGTTTATGTCACAAAGAGTAATTGAGGGTGGTTGAATGGTCGCAGACCCAAAGAATATCGCTTTAACTCAGAAAACTAGGCCAGAAATGCACAGGGAAGTGAGGGTCATAACTAACTTCAGTCAGGAAATGAGTATAAAGGCGAGCAAAGGGAAGATTTGGTGAGAAAACGAGAACAAGACTGCTATGGGAATCTGGCCTTCCAACACCTTGAAGAAGATAAACTCAGGCTCGATGATGATTTCTAGCCCAGGTTTCAGACACTGAAATGTGTCTTATAAAAGACACAGTTCCAACAACGTGATGATCAAACCTCCATCACCGAGCAACTACAATAGCTTGACCAGATCCTCCAATTCTGAGCCATTCAGTGTAAGAGGGAATAAGGCAACACAAAAAACTGATTAAAACCAGTGAAAACATTGCAATGATCAAACCTACATCATCCTACAACATTACGACCCTCGACTGGATCCTCCAATTCCGAGTGTTTTAACACAGTGTTTACAAAGAGATGGAAAGAGGAAGATGAGTTCTATTAATATGAAAGTCTCAAATCAAAACACATAACCAGGTACGGTTCTGGTGTTAAAACCTATACAAAATGGGAGCTCTGCTCAACCAAAGACCCTTTCAAAATTACAAAACTCCCAATATATAATCAAAGAAAAAATTACAAAAGCGTGCCTGAGGCTTTGCATTGAAGGCTTTACGTGTGCATGCTTCTTGTCAGACTGTGCATGCAGTCTTTTGTCGAAAACGACCTCTGTCAGACACAACTGTTCTTTTGCAGCTGAGCTGACTGGCTGATAGTCCTTCCTGGGCTTTCCATTTATGGTGGACATGATGCTCAACCACCACCAACTACCTTAGTTACTGCCTCATCGAGATAAAAAAGGCTTGAGTCAGCACCGCACCTATGAGATGTGGTGGCCTCTGCATTCTTCCACATGGAGCGGAGTTGGATGCATGCAGGGATGGCTATGCAACGGACATGGACGAAGATCTGGCGAGACAACTAGCACGATTGATAGGCTACTATGTGTGCAATGGCCAGGTGGAGGAGACACAAAGGCTGGGAAAACACTGGTGGGGTGACACAGGTGGGAACAACGTGGAGCGAAGTGGTATAGGTGGAGGGAGATGAGAGGGGAGATGTGACGGAGGAGAGAGAAGGAGTGGGGGACCGGTTCTGGCGGGATGGCTGTGGGGCAGCCACTTGTCAGCCTGGGATAGGATTGGAGGTCATGAAAAATGGTTTTAAACTTCCCTCTTTTGCACCCAATGCATGTCTCTAGTTGACACATAGCGCCCCCCAAAACCATGGTTGTTTTCCCTGGCCCGCTCTTCCTTCTTTATCGACCGCACATATTGAAACCCCGATATGGCTAACGACCATTGATTTGGAGCGCACAGATCTCGACCGTCCAAACTTGTGTGCGTCTTAGCATGATGCGCTCGAGCATTAAAACTTAAGATAAGCGACAAAAAGCGGGTTTTTAACTCCCCTCTTCGCATTTTTCCACCCCAAAGGACAAACCCAAGAAAAACTCCCCCCTTGCAAGAATATGTGATAACATTAGGCTCCATGGGGGATAGAGTCCTCCCTACGAGGCTCTAAGAACTTTTCTGCAGCTTAAGTGCCTTGTGTTGGGCTATGGATTCAAGCTTGGAAATACCCTGCTGAAGAATATATGCCAAAAAATAAAAAGGAAAAAAAACTTACAAGGGATCCAAGGAGCTTATTTATGTACATTCCTAAACTAATCTAACTTTACATGGTGCTTGGTGAAAGAAAATTTCCACCATAGCCATTCAAGTAACTTCCTAACTGGAAGCACTCTTAATCTGTCAATATTTGGTAGTATATGATGCAACCGTGACAACAGAACGGTTCCACCCATTAGCTCCTCTTAAAAATCTAAAGTTGGAATAAAATAGGGCATCTCCAAGGCATGAAGGAAATTCAACTCCATGTAATCGCTGACAGGCTCATAGAATGAGTGGAAAATTCTGTGAAATTTGTAGCAGAAAGCCTACTCTGCTCCACAACTGCTCCCACATGGCTGAATGTCATTTGTAGGCACAGGTGGATGAGAAACTGAGGCAGGTTGACTGTCCTCAGATGATGGTTGCTCGCTTACAGGTTCTGGACAGGAGATAAACTGCCCCTTATGCTCCTCCTTTGGTTCTTCTTCTTGTCTTTCCCAAGGGTTAGATTCATAATCATCATAAATAGGACCCGTGGGAAATATCTTCTCTTCAATCTGGTGTTTAGCATCTTTTGTAGGCCAAGGATGGATGATTTCCTCATAATATCCTTCATTAGTAAACAAAGGATAAGGCTCTGTTGTCTGTTCTTGGAAATCTTGCATATTCAGCTCATAATCTGACTCATAACTGTCATATACAGGTTGGATGCTCCCCAGGTCAGCAAATTGTGATACAAGGCTCTGCTGCTCCTCTTCAGAATAATCATCAAAGTTGGAGACAACATGCCCATCGGGAGTAGAATGCAGAGCCTCTATTGCCATGAAATATTCATCATCATCCTCAGAAGAGTTGCCAGGGAGATCTACTTCAAGGGCTGGAAAATCCTCCGCATTTTCTTCAAAATGGCAACACTCATGTTTTGCCTTAAATTCCTCTAACTCTGTAGAAGGAGACTTTACCAGCTCCATCAATTCACTTAGAGCCTCTTCTTCTTGGTCCTCATCCTTACAACTTTCATCTGATGCAGATGAACAAGGAAGAGATAGAACTGATTTCTGATCCGAGTTATCAGGCTCATCCTCACAGCCTACGTAAGAAGCAGCTCTATCTTGAGTACAGTCATTGTATCCCTCACAACAACTATGAAAAATTAACTCAGAGGGATAACACTTCTGACAATGAGCGTTGAAAGTTGCATGGAGGACCAAGAAGAAGAGGCTCTAAGTGAATTGATGGAGCTGGTAAAGTCTCCTTCTACAGAGTTAGAGGAATTTAAGGCAAAACATGAGTGTTGCCATTTTGAAGAAAATGCGGAGGATTTTCCAGCCCTTGAAGTAGATCTCCCTGGCAACTCTTCTGAGGATGATGATGAATATTTCATGGCAAATTGTGATACRAGGCTCTGCATKCTMCTCTTCMGAATRRKCATCAAAGTTGKMKMCAACTTTGATGMYYATTCKGAAGAGKAGMATGCAGAGCCTTSTATCACAATTTGCCATGAAATATTCATCATCATCCTCAGAAGAGTTGCCAGGGAGATCTACTTCAAGGGCTGGAAAATCCTCCGCATTTTCTTCAAAATGGCAACACTCATGTTTTGCCTTAAATTCCTCTAACTCTGTAGAAGGAGACTTTACCAGCTCCATCAATTCACTTAGAGCCTCTTCTTCTTGGTCCTCATCCTTACAACTTTCATCTGATGCAGATGAACAAGGAAGAGATAGAACTGATTTCTGATCCGAGTTATCAGGCTCATCCTCACAGCCTACGTAAGAAGCAGCTCTATCTTGAGTACAGTCATTGTATCCCTCACAACAACTATGAAAAATTAACTCAGAGGGATAACACTTCTGACAATGAGCGTTGAAAGTTGCATGGAATTCTCCCAATGAAGAAATGATAGCAGGGGGTAAAGAATGATACCACTCACGAGCATTCCCTGATAATGAAAACATGAACATATTCATTAATACATCCTCTTGATGTATCTTCCATTGGTGCATGATTTCATGAAACTCCCTGAGATGTTGAGTAGGGTTGTCCTCTTTATGCTCTCTAAATATAGGAAAATAATCATTCCATTCATTTCGAGTAGGAACAACATTGGGAAAACCAGGAACAACAGAAAAATTAAAGGGAGAAAACCTCCAAGCTAGGATTCTTTCCATTTCGAACCAATGTAGTCGCCAATCGATCCTTCAACCATGGAGTCACCAGGTGAATGATGTGCAGAACGAGTGTGTCTGGTCTTTGTTCACCATCAAAGACTAGATCTAATCATTGTGTTCTTCGAGGGCTACTAGGTGTAGCCAGAAGAAACCACACTGAAACAATGGAATTGAGACAGTGGATTCACCACAGTAGAGTCGCCAGGTGCACAGTTGCAATCTTTGATGTATTGGGTTCTGATGCACCTTCAGAACCAGTAATCTTTGTCATTCAATCCCAGGGAAAATCTTCAACTTCGTCCCCGGCAACGACGCCAGAAATGTTAGCACCAGAAGTCACCCCTGGATTGCAATAGGGATGAGCCTGATACCCATCAGTTTTATGCCACAAAGAGTAATTAAGGGTGGTCGAATAGTCCTAGACCCAAAGAATACCGCTTTAACTCAGAAAACTAGGCTAGAAACGCACAGGGAAGTGAGGGCCATAACTAACTTCAGTCAAGAAATGAGTTTAAAGGCGAGAAGAGGGAAGATTTGGTGAGAAAATGAGAACAAGATTGCTATGGGCATCCGACCTTCCAGCACCTTGAAGAAAATAAAACCTTGAAGAAAATAAACTCAGGTTCGATGATGATTTCTAGCCCAGGTTTCAGACACTGAAATGTGTCTTATAAAAGACACAGTTCCAACATCATGATGATCAAACCTCCATCACTGAGCAACTACAATAGCTCTACTAGATCCTCCAATTCCGAGCCATTTAGTGTAAGAGGGAATAAGGAAACACATAAAACTGATTAAAGTCGGTGAAAACATTGCAATGATCAAAACTACATCATCCTACAAGATTACGACCCTTGACTGGATCCTCCAATTCCGAGTGTTTTAACACAATGTTTACAAAGAGATGGAAAGAGGAAGTTGACTTCTATTAATATGAAAGTCTCAAATCAAAATACATAACCAGGCATGGTTCTGGTGTTAAAACCTATTACAAAATGGGAGCTCTGCTCAACCAAAGACCCCTTCAAAATTACAAAACTCCCAAAATATAATCAAAGCAAAAATTACAAAAGCGTGCTCGAGGCTTTGCATTGAAGGCTTTACGTCTGCATGCTTCTTGTCAGACTGTGCATGCAGTCTTCTGTCAGAAGCGAGCTCTGTCAGACGCAATTGTTCTTCTGTAGCTGAGTTGACTGGCTGACAATCCTTCCCGGGCTTTCCATTTATGGTGGAAGTGATGCTAAACCGCCACCAACTACCTTAGTTACTGCCTCATTGGGATAAAAAAGGCTTGAGTCAGCACCACACCTATGAGACATGGAGGTCTTTGCATTCTGCCACATGGAGCTGAGTTGGATGCTTGCAAGGATGGCTAGGCAACGGACGTGGATGAGGATCTGGCGGGACAATTGGCGTGATTGGTAGGCTATTATATGTGAGATGGCCAGGTGGAGGAGACATGGAGGTTGGGAAAGCACTGGTGGGGTGACACGGGCGGGAACAACGTGGAGCGAAGTGGTACAGGTGGTGGGAGATGAGAGGGGAGATGTGATGGAGGAGAGAGAAGGAGTGGGGGACCAGTTCTGGTAGGACGACTATGGGGTGACCACTTGTCGGCCTGGGATAGGATTGGAGGTCGCAAAAAGTGGTTTTAAACTTCTCGCTTTTGCGCCCGATGCATGTCTCTGGATGACACATAACGCCCCCCAAAACCATTGTTGTTTTCCTCGGCTCGCTCTTCTTTATCGATTGCGCATGTTGAAACCCTGACATGGCTAACGACCATTGATTTGGAGCGTGCAGATCTCAGCCGTCCAAACTTGTGCCCGTCTTAGCACGATGCGCTTGGGCATTGAAACTTAGGATAAGCGGAAAAAAATAGGTTTTTAACTCCCCTCTTCGCATTTTTCCACCCCAAGGGACAAACCCAGGAAAAAATCCCCCCTTGCAAGAATATGTGATAACACCCTGCATAGCTCAACTGGCCACAACCCCTTTCAGGTGGGGTTGGGATTCCAACCATTGGTCCCCATGGATGTTGCACTACCCCTGACGACCACCTCGACCGAATCGTCCCTTGCTCCACCATAAGCTGACAAAGCCACCCAGTTCATTGAGCGGATCCAACACATCTGCCAACAGGTTCATTATATTCTACAAAAGTCTAATTCCAAGTACAAGCAACGCCATGATCAACATCGGGTGCCACATAAGTTTCAGTTGGGCAACAAAGTTTGGTTTCACTTACAGAAAGAACGCCTTACAGGGCCCCATCAAAAGCTTCTCCCACTCCATTATGGGTCATACACCATCACCAAGGTTGTGGGTGACAATGCTTTTGATCTCAACATTCCCCCTTTCCTTGGCCTGCACCCAGTCTTCAACATGGCTCTCCTTCGAGCATATTTCCCACCATTATTGGACACCTCAAAGATAGCAGAGAAATTGACACCAACAAAGATCAACCCTGACTGCATGCAACATGCATCCGGTGATCAGATTGTGGACACACGGATCAAGGGTACTCGACAACAAAGGATCCAACTTTATTGAGTTGTCAAAGAAGGGCAACTCATACACCAAGGCAAGTGGCTCACCCGGGGCCAAATTCAGCAAAAATTTCCTCATCTGATGGGGGAACTCAACGAAATGGAGACCATTTCTTCCTAAGGAGGGAGGATTGATCTAGGTAGATATAGGTGGCCACCCACCTTTTCCAACTGGCTCAAAACAGTTTTTTGGCAAATTTGGTAATTTACTATTTTTAGCAGTTTTTAACTTCCAAGGCCATTTTGAGGGCCTAAATGAAGATTTTTCGAGATCTAACTTGTCAATGATAACCACAGGCTCTCATTGAGCCCCCAAAATGAATCTCCTCGATGATACCTTTCCAACGAGCTATTGTGCACCCCAAATGAAGACCGTATGCAAAAGTTACGACCCCGAGAAGTTGATGTACTAACTTACCCAAACGGGGCCCACGTGACTTTTGGCACTTCAACTCCTAGGGATAAGTTTTTTGGATGTCTAGGGTTTGTAAAATTCCAGTTTATTGTAAAAATGCCTTCAGAGCCTCATTGTAATCATCTTCTTGCGAATGAGCGCAACTGTCAAATCTCTTCTCAAAGATAAGCCACCACCATTCCAACAAGCTTGTTTTCCACTGCATTTTACAGTTTCATCTTATTTCTTTATTGAATAGAAAACCAATTTTACTGTATCTTTATTATTTTGTGTTAAGAATCTTTTAATAATCTGTATTCATTTCGTTCTGCTCATAAAATCTGGATCAAGAGGATATTCACATGTCCACAGGGGAATTTTCCTACAACAATGTGCAGAGCTTTTAAACTAATCCCCCCACCCATAACACACACACATATAAAACAATGGTAAGAAGATGGAGCTTTTAAACTAATGAAGTCAAGTTGAAGGAATATTCCATGGATTTGAACGATTAGCATGTTGACTAAGGATCAGATGCTGCAAAATCTTTGTTTTCCTCCCAATGATTCTCTTTTGTATCCCATGGAATCTGCTTCCTCCTCGCGACCGGTGTAACAAGTCAGAAAAAAACGACGTGAATCTCGAAAGTTATGGCTTTATCTTAGCATTTTGCAAATTTAGGGTTCCAACATGTTTCCTGGTATTTTCACACACTTATCCAATGATGTTAACAAAAAACAATGCATACAGGTTGCATTCGTTGTTAAAGGTTGTTGTAAAGACAAAAAGGTGTTGTGGTAAAGTATAGATCATAAATTAGGAAAACTTAGCATACAACAAGATTATCATTATGGTAGTGTAATAGAACATGGAAATTATGTTTAATTAATTAAATAATTATATAATGAAAATAGTGTCATTGTGAAACCAAATTTGTAGTGATCGAGTAGACTATCGAGACTACTGCAGTCTGCACCCAAATGGTTTATTTATTGGGTAGAGCGCTGGCAAGAACTCATTTCTTGGCCCAAGTCTTTTCAAGCATAGAGAGGGGAATGGGATGAGACTTTAACAAAGCATGAGACAAGTATTATTGAAGGATAGAGATAGAACCGTCTCATCATGCTTGAGATTACCAGATAGATAAAACATCATACAACGATTGCATTAAATAAAGTTCCCAATTCTAACAAGGTCGTCATCGCTTGTGCAATAAAACCCCAAATCATTAACCAATGATATGAGATATAAATCAATTTAAATATTTAAAAATAATAATACAATTTAATCTGTAATATTAAACTATGAAAAACAGTGAAAATTTTTGTTCAACTAACAAATTAGTAGTTGGTAAATAAATCAATTCATTGTTATAATTTCATGCCTTAGTCACGGACTAATAACTAGTTTGGAAAATACAAGAAGATAAATAAGAAAATGCAACCTTTATACAATAAAATAATAAATGTGAAAGTTTTGTTTTTTCATACTATGTGAAAATAGAAGTGAAAATAAATGAAAAGGTGAAGACATAATAATGGATTATTGGAAATGAAATACGAGAGGTAAAATCCATTGCATTAAATAAAATGTTAAAGCTATTTCAGAATTTATAACGAGAGTCTCGAAATATGAAAATATAAGAATCACTAACTCACTTCATTGCAATGTTTTTGGTAACTTTTAACATTGGGATAAAAAACATTTCATTTCAACATAATGTTTTCTTCAACCATATGATGTTGAAGAAAAAATCGAAGCATAATGGCTTGTGTGGTCAAGAATATAGACTTCTAAACTTAGGTTTCACCTACCAGAAGGAATAAAGAGTAGAGAACAAGCACTATTGACTCATCACCTAATCCAAAAGTTCACACATGGAGATTAGTTAATAACACAAATCATTGCAAAGCTAAAACTTAGCAACAAAATGCACAAGAAGTCATTTACCTCACTTTTCAAACCCACGTGGTTTTGTCCAAGAACTACTTCCTACAACCTTCCTACTAATCTATAGATGATGTCAAGGAAATTCTCTCAGATGCAAATGTATGTGAAGATGGATCTTTAAATCAATCAAAATTTGAGCAACAACTCTTCCTTTATATTTTCTTTTGTTGTAGGTTTGTGTATTTAAAGACACTTTTTGGAAAGGTTACTTTAGGTAGGAATCTGATAGCTAGTTTTTGGAAATCTTAACCTGGATTCTAGTTCACTTGGGTATTCATGAATATTAAAAAAGTTTAATAATCAAAATGATATAAGATTTTAACAATATAATTTATTTGTAGTATTTGTTTTTTTTAATATATAGGTAATTAATGTGTGTGTTTTTTGTTGCACATAATGTTGGGTATGTGTTATAATCTTTGCATGATCAATCACATGTGTTGCGTTATGTCGGGTGTGTGGGGGTTTATGGGGGGCATAGCTTCCAAAAAAAATGTGGTTTTTTGCATCCATTTTTAGCAGTGTTTTGGCATATGATTTTTGTCGATGATTCTCTAATTCCGATTAAGAAATTAGAGTTGTTGACTAATTTGAGTCATTGGATTAGGAGTTTTGGATGCCATTGAATCTTAAACAAGTTGTTGGTTTTCCCAATTTAACCATTCACTAAAAACATTCTAAAATTTATAAAATAGAATTACTCTTTTAAAACTCATAAATATTGCAAGGTAGATTGCTATTCCCTCAATCTTTTCCAACTTTTTTTAGCTCACCAAATTCATTCCAGATTTCAACACACTTTTCCTTCAATCATTGGTTATGATTTTGACTCAACATCTATTTTTCCTTTATGTCTCTATTCCATTCAATCAATGGTTATGATTTTGACTCAATGGTTATGGTTATGTCTCTATTTTTCCTTTATGTCTCATTAATGGTTTGATGCTTAAATATTAAAATGCTTGCACATTAATATGCTTGTTGGAGCAAGCAGGGTGATTCTCATACTCTTTTGTTGATGTACCCATGTGTGCATTCCTATGTGGTTCTAACAATAGCCTTGCTTTCTGTTGTAGATCGTATTTGATGGACAAGCTCTAACTACGATGTTATTTAAATGTAAAACATAGGTATGATCCAAAGAAGTCTTATTGTCTTTAGATTTCGAGTGAGTCAGCTATATCAGGTAGAATTCTAGCTACCTCTTCATGTCTGTGAAGTGGGTACGTATGCGAGAGCAACATTGCTCACGAGTAGAGGTTATTTGGAGATTCGAATGAGCTTGATGACTAGTAGTTGCTTCATTAGACATAATCAAAGGATTTGCATTAATTTCAGTGAGAGAATCCTGCATTAATTTCATTGAGGGAATTTTAAGTATTTTGAACTTAGGGAATCATGACTTTATATATACTACTTCAAAGGCCCCATCTTTTTTATTAATTTTATTAAAGGAATTTTAAATATTTTGAATTTAGGGAATCTTGATTATACTACTTCAAAAGCCCCATCTTCTTTCCAAGCTCCAAGAATCTTTCTAACCTTTTAAAAACACATTATTAACTTGTGATTTCTTATACCTTTATTTTTTAGATTATTGATAAAAGCAATGCTTTTTTAGTCTTCAAATGACACATGCATAGATTTTTATTATGGAGGGATTTATCCCACATGCAAAGTGGAAGTAAACTCTTAGTTCTTTATAAGCATGTGCATCTCACTTTAGATGATGTGTACTGCAACATAATTGTGCTTTATGGGTTAAGGTTT
>JASDQU010501842.1:45987-65114 GCA_032191745.1 Picea mariana
CCCTTCTCTTTTTGGAGCTCGTCTATCATTCCTTCTGCTTGTTGTTGGAATGGCTCCAACTAAGCCTGCCTTGCTTGTTTCTAGTCCTGCAAAGTCTTTACTTCTTCCTGTAAATTTTTTAGTTCCTACACGGACTTCATTCTAAGGGATATATCCATGGTTTTCTATGTCTTCTTCAAGTTCTAAATTGCCACGTTCAATTTTTCCTCTCTCTACTCCAGTTGTTGGATATTTTCATCTTCTTCTAGGCTTGTCCAAATATGTGCAGTCCTGTTATACAGTTCTACCACTTCTTTAACCTCCTGCGCTATACTCTTGACATGCACAATATCCTCTTGCTCTCTCTACTCCTACACTTCTAGAGATGTGCTCAGAGTTAACTTCTCTATTAACTCCTCTATTTCTTGTTTGTATATTTCCATGGTATGTGCAATTTGTTGAATCTTCTCTTCTGTGGTAACCTCATGTCCTTGCGCGTAGTCGAGTATACTCATGTATACCTCTGTGAGATTATTCTATAAATTATCTGTGCGTTGCTTCTATTCCTCCTTTTCCAGCCTGATCTTTTCACATGCCACTTGTAGAATCTCCTTCACCTCACGAGCGATCACTAGGTTGGTGGCATCCGCCCTAGCTCTAGATTTCACTTCCTGCATTACACTTTCTTGCAGTCCATATAACACTTTTGTGGGTATTTTCGCCAAGACCAAGTCCTTTACTGGTCTCTGTGTTGTATGTTCATCCATATCCAACCTTTCTTGTGTGACTGTGAATCTATCACTACTCACTACTATTGTCTTGAGGGTCTCTTCCTGCTCCTTCTGCGTTGATGTTTCTTATTCTTTTTCTGTCTGTTGTGCCGCTAGATGATGTGATGTATTTAGTTGCAGTTTTTGTAAGATGTCGTGTAATTCTACTAATTTTTCTTTGATCTCTTCATTTTGTGTCTCTGTTGTGTGTACTACATCCTCTCCTATGTCTTGGACTTTGTCCACTACCAACTAAGCATCGACCTCTGTAATAGTGATAGTTGGAGGATTTTTATGATGCTTCATCGTTTTCCTGATTTCTGCCTCTTGTGTGCCCATTCTCTTCTTAGTTTGGGTTGAGGTTTGCGCCTTAGTTTTCATCTTTGTTGTTTCCCCATATTTTACTTCCTTTGGATGAGAAATAACCTTCTCGTCATCCCCTTTGACTTCTATCCTTGATACTGTCTGTTTCTTTCTGGGATTTTTTCTAGCTGCATTGCTTCTCGAAGCTTGGTCATGCTTTGCAGCCTTCCTAGTATTTTTTGTTGGACTGCTTCTCTTTTTTGGATGTTCTTGGTTCTATTGGCTCCATAGGTTTGGTTCCTTTATTTTTTGTTGCTGGGACCTTCCACTATGTAGGCCAGTCTTTCACAATCCATTCTACCTCTTCCCTTGATGTGCAATATCTCATTTCCAACCACTTCTTCTTTGGGTCTCGTGTGGCCTAGATCCATAAATGATGTCTTGAAGCTTTGAAATTTTCAATCCCTTCATTTCCTTGCACCACTTCAACTGGGAACCTCTAGACATTGGTTTTCTTTTGTTGCATATCCTCCAAGAACATGGTGAATATCGCATTGCCAACCCCTTGGTTCTTGGAGTCCTTTGCCTACCACAAAGTTTCATAACGCGCTGCATAACATTTCCCCTTCTTGTCTAGAAAATATGAAAAACTCGGCCTCCTTCTAGCCCACCAATGCTATCAGTATTAGCAACCATGAGTAATGGAATTTTGTTCCATTATCATGTGCATATCTACAATCTACCATAAATTGATTCAACAGGTATGTTTCCCAACTGAATATTATGCCCTTTGCGCACTACACAACTATTTCTATCACTCATGTTGGGGCTTCTTCCTTTATTCACTTTCTCAATTGTTTGCAGGCCATCAGTTTTGTAGAAAACTTGGTTGCATGATCATTAATATCTTTGATGATTAGTCCCTGAGTTCCCTTGTTTGTCCCGAACTATGTTTTTACTTCCTCTGGAATCTCTTTATCTCTAGCTTTGTTGTCCAAATAGTCCTCTGGATTTACCCCGCTAATAGGTAATCCTGTGATATTTGCAATGAGATCCACGTCTATGGGGACTGACTTTTCCATCCACAGGATACCTCCATGTACCCTGGCCAATAGTTGTTTTATACAAAGTCCCACTTTTTTACTGCGCCCAAAATGTGATATGTCCAACAAATTCATCATGCCTAAATTATAGAGACATGTGACCCACTGAGCAAGCTCCAAAATAGGCTTCCCTAGGGGTCCTACCTCCCCCCTATTCTCTAAGTATGTTTCTTTCCCAAATTTTGGAAACTTCGTTGTGTCAGTTATATCATAGTCTATATACTTCAGCTTCGACACCTTCCCTAACATGTCTTCCATTGCGACTACAACGTCTGGAAGATGGGGTAAAGTAATTTCCACCACACTTGGTGCTTTCCTCTTTTGATCTGCGTCTAGGTTTTATTTTGTGGCTTCTTCCTCAGCTTCTTCTTCTTCTTCTCCCTCCATTTCCTGTTGGCCTTCGACTTCTTCTACAACTTGTTGTTTCTATTTGTCCTTTTTTGTAGGGTTTTCAGAACTAGGGTTTGCGCTATTGTTAGGGTTTTCTACGCTTTGACCCGCTTGCACCTGTTCTGTCATTGATAGTTCTTCCTCTACTCTATTGGGACTAATCGATTCGGTCTCAAATGTTGTTACATCCTCTAACTCCACAAAATGCTCTGGGTCTTCCATTCATTCTTTCTTCCTACCAGATTGTCAGGTTACTCGCACAAATCGGCTGGGAGTGCCAACTTTCAGGGGTGCCATCTAACTATTGTTGCACTCAATCGACTGACTTATGCTCTTTCTCTATCACCCTTTGTTCATTCTCTCAAGTTCTCGGTTTCTCAAAATTTTCTAAGTGTCGAACTTGCCCGTGCTTTTCCCTTTTTATAAACCCGACCATTAATGTTCTGTCTTATTTTTCACTTTTTTCAGTCATTTGCGCACTGTCTAATTTTCCTACGCGTATTATTCCAAATTATGTCAAACCAGTTGCTTCGTGATGTCATTCGTGAATTAATTATTCCTCCTAATTACTTATTTTTGGATTTTTCTTCATTTTTCTATTTTTATCTTCCTTTTTCTTCTTTTAGATCCTACTATTTACAATATGTACAAGTCTATGTGTTGCGCTACAACTATTGAGAGTTAGTAGATCAACTGTCTCTATACAGTTTCAGTTGACTACCATTCACCATTCCTTGCACTTCCTTTCCTATTAATTCTTGTAAATGTACAACACCTCTATCTGTGATAAACTTTATCTGATATGGCCCTAGCCAATGCATTCTGAGCTTCCCTGGGTGCTACAAATACTTACTTTCATAGAGGAGAACTAAATCTCCTTCCTTAAACTTCTTCTTCTTGATATGTCTATCATGCCATGCTTTATCCTTTGCCTTCTGTACCTCTTGATGGAAACCTGCCATGATTTTTTCTTCTTCTAATTCCATCAGTTGAGCCAATCTTTCCTATGCTGTGCCATTTTCTATCATATATGTAATTGCTGCAATGTGCATACTTGACATTAAATAATCTAAGGGAACTACTGCCTCTTGTCCATACACCAATCTAAAGGGTGTTTGTCTTGTTAATTTCTTGCAGGTATTTCTATAAGCCCAAAGTACTGTTGGTACCTTCAAATCCCAATCATCTATGTTTACATTGCAAATATTTGTCAAGGCATTCTCCAAAATCTTGTTGAAGGCTTCGATTGTTCCATTTTCTTGAGGGTGGTGAGGAGTACTCTTCTAGTGGTATATCTTAAACTCTTCAAGCATTGCCTCAATTGTACTATTGATGAAGTGAGTCCCATGATCACTCGTCAATATTCTTGGACATCCAAACCTTGTCACTACATTCTCAAATAAAAACCGTGTTGCAGTATTTGAACTACAATCCTTTACTGGTGCTACTTCTGGCCATTTGGTTAAGTATTGTGTTGTTGTAATAATGTATCCGTCTCCCGATCTTCTTGTTGGTGTATTATTTGGACCTACAAAATCTATTTCCCATTTATCAAATGCTTGTAAAGTAACATTTGGTCTTAGTGGCATCTCATCCCTCCTTGATGGCTTCCCAACTCTTTGAAAAACATCACACTTCTAACAATATTCTTTTGAATCCTTATGAACTGTTGGCCACCATAATCCTGGGTGCAATATCTTTTGCATGGTAGCTTTTCCTACATGGTGTCCTCCTGCAATTCCTTCATGCACTTCTGCCAAAATAATGGGTCTTTCATGCTCAATCACACATCTCCTCAAGATGTTATCTGGTCCAATTTTGTATAAATGACCTGCAATCAACTAATAATCTGCAGCTCTGATCAACATATTTTTCTTCTGTGTAGTTGTAAATTCTCTTGGTGCAAATCCTGTACTAAAAAAATCAATAATGTCAACAAAATATTCATCTGCAATTTGTACCAAAAAAAATTGTGCGTCTAGAAAGTTGTCTTCCAAGTTACTGGGCTCTTATCCATTTGTTATCATGGACAGGTGATCCGATCATGCATTCAATCTTCCAGGCTTCACCACAACTTGAAAGTCAAATTATTGAAATAATAATAGCCATCTGCATATCCTTCCCTCCAACACTATATTATTAACTAAGTATCTCAAAACTGAATGATCTGTAAACATCTTAAAGTGTTTTCCCAACAAGTAATGTTTGCATTTCTGCAAAGCATACACCATTGCTAATCCTTCTCTTTCTGTAGTGTTGTAGTTCTGCTCTAAATCTAACAACTTTATGCTTGCAAATGCAATAGAGTGATCTATATCACCTTCTCCTGGATGGGTTAATACTACTCCTAATGTTATTGCAGATGCATCTACATGCACATGAAATTATTTGGCCCAATCTGGAAATACTAAAATTGGCATAGTAACCATCTTCTCCTTAAAAATATCTAGACTCTTCTGGAATTCATCATTCCACTGGTATTTAGTATCTTTCTTCAACAACTTCTCCATTAGAGTGGTGATCTGCGCATATCCCCTGATGAATTTTCTGTAATACCCCATATGGTCCATTGTACTCTTCAACTGGCACACAAACTTTGGTGGTGGTAAGTTAACTATGAGAACAATTTTAACAGGATCAACTAGTAGACCCTGTTTACACACCACATGCCCTAACAAAATCCCAAAAGGTGCGTTGAAAATACGCTTCTTAATATTTAATGAGATCTGACATTGTATGCATATATCCAACATTATCCTTAATACTTCAACATGATCTTTCAACAAATTGAACACTGTCCAATCATCCAAGTAAACCTCCAAAATTTTATGAATAAAGTCCTTGAAAGCTACTACTACTACTCTTGAGAAAATGGTTGGTTAATTCTTCAATACAAATGGAATAATTGTATACTGAAATGAGCCCCATTGTTGGCCCTTGACCAAGTTTTGAGGAAACATTGGTCGTGTTTGACCACTTTTTGGACTTCAACAGGATGGTCGAAGATGGAACGCCTAGGAAGAGATGAGATCGCAGGATATCACTTATTTTGCGGACTTATGGATCCAACAAAGGGTTTACTAGGGTTTATGTAATAGGTTATGGGATGTCAGTCCATGGGTTTACCCATGTTTATGTCTTTTTGTAAATGTATAAATAAGTAATAGCTAAGAAATATAGAGGCAATTGGCTTAGTGCATGACTAGTTGGTTTTGTGCAAAGAGTCTGTTAAGGCTTACAGAGCTAAGTGCAAGTGTTTTGTAGGTTTCTCTGTGATACTAAGGAGTTGGCTTTATGCCTTGACTTGGTTTTGGTAAGGAGGATCTGGTGCACAAATCACAGATCTCTTGTCCTCTGCGAAGTTGGGCTTTGTGGATTTGTGCACAGGAGTAGATGAATGTAAGAAGATTGAATACTAATAAATAAGAAGAAGAAGTTGGTGGACGTAGCCCCACACTGGGGTGAAGCACGTATATCCTATGTCTTGATGTGATTTGTGTGATGTTGTTTATGTGGTTATTTGCTTAGTGTTGTTGTTGTTATGTATAGTGAATGCATCAAATGTTGTTTCTTAGTGATTAATGGCAGTAAAGATAAATGAATGCTAGATATAAGTTAAGGCTATGTGCTAAATGTATTTGTAGTGTTTGATCTTGATTGTCACTGCGCTGATCTGTAATAAGGGTTAATCTGCGATGTGGATGATGATCATAATCTAATGCATATTGTTGGCTAAGTTCTTTGTTAAGTGTTGTAATCACAGATCTGTGTCCCATATTGGTTGTAGACACCTGAGTCCTACAACCCCCCCTGCCTCTACCTTAGATGAGACTTCATCTTCTTCGTAGGTGTTGCCAAAAAATCCAGTAGTTAGGGTTTTGTTGGTGCATTGTTGAAGCGTTGAACCTTGGGTCTACCCCTATGCCAACAAATGGTTTCGTTGCCGAGACTTGAAACTGTGATTGTTGGGAACTGAAGAAAAGAGAAAGATATGTGCGTAGATTTGTTGTTGTAGTGCACAATATTCTAATTGACTTGCAAATCCTTGTGGTAAGAAAGAAACTGGATCTAAAGAAAGTAGGTAAGATCCTAAAGATTTGTGCTCTGGTAAAGGTAAGATAAGTGGAAAATTTTTCTTTGAAAGTATGAATCTAGGTCTGTTTGATAGATTTTGTCCTAGTCTGAAAACTAGGGCACAGTTAGAAGAAAGAGATGATCTAAATAAATCTGATAGAAATAGAGAAAGATATGTTATTCCTATGCATAGAAAGAATTTTCGGACTAATAAGTGGATGCAGGAACCTAGAAATATTTTTTGCAGATTGCATGTCCAACACTGTGATCCCAGTGTGTAGTACAGAAAAGGTTGGGGCTTGTTTAAAAGAAAGAGAAGATTGACACTGTGTTATCATTGTAGAAGACTGGGACATGTTGCTAAGGAATGCCTTGGTATAGGTCCTATTTGTCTTTGTTGTAAATCTATTGATCATGAGGTTGAGGATTGCCCAAGGATGATTTCTAAAGTTGAAAATATGAACATGAGACAAGAAAACTATGGAGCAAGTCAAGAGGCTAAGGGTATGTCAAAGAATCATACAGAAAAAGAGTCAGAGACTATGTTAATATAGTTAAAAGAAGTAATGGATGATCACAGAGACATCGGTTTACCAGATATCCTGAAAGAACAACAATGCATAGTCATAAGAATAAAAGAGTTCGACATAGACTATGTATTAGATGAAGAAACACATGTGAACATTATGCTAGAAAGCACTTGGGAAATTTTGGGAAATATTGCTATGATACCTTCATTGGGAAGGATAGGCTTGTTTAAAGGAAAGATGATAACCCTATGTGGAAGAGTTACTAATATACCTATGATTTCTCATGAAACATCAACAGAATAGGACTTTGAAGTTATTAGGTTTGTTGAGAACAATGCCCCTTTCCCACTTTTATTAGGAAAGACTTGGATTGAGAAAGATTAGATCAGAAGGAAAACATAGGAGGAATCTAAAGAACAGAAAAAGAAAGAACTAAGGGACCTCATAGCCAGAAAAATAGAGAGACTAATAGAAGAACAAGATGATAGGTTGAAGCAACATAATGCAAGAGAAATAGCTGTTGAGATTGAAAGAACACAAAATCACTTGAAGGACCTACCCATGCAAGAACGAAGAATACCCACCCTGGAGTTAATAAGAAATGAGGTATTACCTTCGAACCCTTTGAAAGAACATCGACAGTGCGAAGTTACCATGCCAAGAGAAGATAAGAATAAAAATGGAAAAAGGAATCTGGAGACTCAGATCACAGGAAAGAAGGCAAGGAAAATCAGTAAGAAGAAATCCAAGTTAGAAAAACTACGATAAGTTCCAGAAAAGACTTCGCAGAAGGTAGATATGCAGAACTTGAACCTCGCCGGAATAGCAGAACCACGCATAATGAGACTTCACCACAACGAAGCTATATGACCATTGGAGGTGCCCCAACTGTTAGCATGATGCCCCAGAATGGCTAGAAAACACAACTATGATAGAATGGATCGTTGAGACCATGCCATAATAGATGGATTCACATTGATGGACACATTCCTTCCCGTTGGAGGATTCTGTTACAACGCTTTCTTATTTAACCCATCGGACACTGCGTCGAGACCAATTTTTTCCACCCGTGATTATCCGAGCTAACAGAGAATCAATTGCATATCACTCTGCGATTTCTAGACGTCACCATATGTTTGATTACCTTGCTTTTCCGCTTGCCTACTCGATCTATTTAGTTACAAGTGCAAATGTCGGGCGAAACAAGCGTGTTAGAGAAGTCTGTGGAGGTGATTCTTGTAGACCTCATGGCTGAGAGAGTCATGTCTGTAGGAATATAGGCGTCATCAACTAGCAGATTGCAAGCATCCCCCTTGACTAGATGACATTCTGGTCGCACTACTGAGAAGTGAAGTAGACACCCCGACGATCTAGCTAACATGAAGCATATCCCATCGGTCTTTCCAGATTACATACCGCCTTTGGCTGGTGCGATTAACCGCGACACTATCCCGCGTGACTTTGAGTACATGTTGATCACTGTGTACATCCCAAAGGGGATACATGTAGTTGGACCCCAGTTAGGGCACATCCCATATCTGAAGAAAAATGACTTTAACCTCAAACAAAGGAAGAACTACGTGATGCTCGCGCCACATAGGTATTTGATGAGAATGACTAGGAAGAATCCGTGCATAGTCTCCCAGTCGTGGATTAAGGAGCTTGCGCAATCAACAATACTGAACATGATGAAGATCCCTCACTTCGGCCGATATCAGGAGGTAACACTTGCATTAAAATCCTCCTGTTGTGTTACCATGGAGGGTATCTGTGGCTTGACAGACCCATGACTTTGGATCTAGCGTTGATCCACCTCATCACAAGATTGAGCATGCAGGGACCAGACCCTGAATAGTTCTAATATGGGAAGACTTCAAATCACTCCCTGGCACAGTGCATAAAGGAGGGTTATGGCGATGTATAAAAGGGAAAGCAAGGCTACAACTTCCATCCAAGATGGTGCATTACACCTAGCTTGTTAGGTTATAGTTGGTAAGTTTGTTAGAAAGAACTGTCCAACACAGGTCACATGATTCATAATGGACCTTGCAGGGAAGTGCATAGAAGGAATGCAAATGAACTGGGCGAGTTACCTCATCAACGAGCTCGAGAAGGATTTCCGTGAAGTGCAGGATTAGGGATACAAATTCCATTTAAGTTGGTTACTGTTATTGATTGCATTTGTCGCCTGGTAGATGCCAGAAGGAGCGACATTTCCAGAAGTTAAGCCTTTAGAGCTGTTGGCCGCAAGGTTCTCCACCTTGTGGTATACAAATGACATGTCGAAGCAGTGGTAGTCGAACGTTGTCTTCCATGCCTACTACCAACAGATGAAGCATGCTATTGAGGCATTTCCATGCATGACACCGAATACATTGCACCAATAAAGACCGCTAGTGAAGTTTCGTGTACATTGACACTTTATATACATCATTGCGCATGAGGATGAGATTAAGGAGGAACTGTAGTCCTATTATAAGCTGACCGACAAATATATGGAGGAGATCACCAAGGAATGGCCAACAGATCTCCTTGTACTAATTGAGGATGTAGAAATTTCCA
Organism: Picea mariana; assembly: GCA_032191745.1. Taxonomy (NCBI): domain Eukaryota; kingdom Viridiplantae; phylum Streptophyta; class Pinopsida; order Pinales; family Pinaceae; genus Picea; species Picea mariana. Next base: position 55,699 of record JASDQU010501842.1, read on the forward strand.
ACCCCGAGATCATCAGAAGTCCCTTGGTCATTCGGGTCGAACATGATGGAAAGGCTAGCGCGAAGAAAAAGAAGAAAAAGGAGGAAGTGCATAACATAGAAATTGATGAGGAGGACAACACCTCAGAGGAAAGTAGGACTAACTCACCCACAAGAGGAGGAGGAGACGAAGTGAACCAAGAAGAAGGAGGGAAAGAAGGAGAAAATCATGACAAAGGTGAAGTTACACCGTCGAAGGATCCCCCTACCGAGCCCAAAACATCGAAGAAAAGGAATTTTTCTCTGTAGAAACCCTCAACAAGAAAGAAAACGTATGCCAATAAGCCTCAGTCGAAGAATGTGCTCACAGAGGATGATGTCGGTCTAATCATCACAGTCATGGAGGATGTTTCAAAGGATATCTTGCAGAGACATGGAGAGAAGTAGGAGATGTTGTATGAATGAATCAAGAAAGAGCTCAAGGACATACATCAAGCCATCCATTCGATCTGTGAAACACCTACTGCGCCTTATTCATCAAAGACTGCAGAATTGGGGGATGAGCCCACCCAATTACAAAGGCTAGAAGATGCAACAGAGGCTCAGCTTCAACAAGTCCAAGAAGAAAAGGAGCAGGCTACAGAAGCCTTGAAGCAAGAAAAGGAGGAGGTCTTAGAGCAACTTCCAGTTGCGTATAAGGAGAAAGATGAAATTAGGGCGATGTTCAAGGAGGACAAAGAAAAGATCCAGAAAGAAAAAGACCAGCTACTCATAGAGAAAACTGTGGTAAAGGAATCAGTGACTAAAGAACTTCTCTCTATGCCGAGATTGGCACTGTAGGAGCCAGATTCAGTTGAAATGAAAGTGGGGAAGCTCGTTGAGGCCATTCAGCAGCTTCAAGCACAAATAATGGAGTTAGATCTCCAAGCAGTGTCGAGCACTCCGCAAGAAGTGTGCGACCAAAGGGAGGAAGCAACTAAGAGAATAGTTGGAAGGATCAAGGCACTCACCTTAGAATGTAATAAATTGAGTGATCATAGTGCACAAACCTATGAATGTCTCGCAGAAGATCCGAAGCTGAGGAAACTAGAAGCACAACTCCAGGAGGTGCAACAGTAGGCATCCACCGTCTAGGAAAAAATGAAGTTGATCACTGCAGTCGAGAGGATGAAATATCACAGGAACTAAACACAGTATAAGAGTAGGCTACTACCATCCAAAGCAGAGTCATGGAGGTTACACAGAGACTATAGCTAGTGTAGGATGAAGCCTAGATGTTTTTTGAAGAGATTGAAGGAAAAGGCTCGCAGCTAGACCAAGTGGTTGCGACAGTGGAACAACACCTGGAAGGGCCTGTTATCGAGAAAGTGATTCACGAGTTCCCCAGGAAGGAAGCTCTAGCGAAGCAACAAGTCGAAACATCTCGAGCTAAGCTCGAGACCTTTGAAGCAACGTTGCCCAGATTTGAGTGACTCGGGACAAGTCACAGGTGAGTGTTGGGGGCCTGTTAGCCCTTGACCAAGTTTTGAGGAAACATTGGTCTTGTTTGACCACTTTTTGGACTTCGACAAGCTGGTCAAAGATGGACTGCCCAGGCGGAGCTGAGATCGTGGGATCTCACTTATTTTGCGGACTTGTGTACCCAACAAAGGGTTTACTAGGGTTTATGTAATAGGTTATGGGATGTCGGCCCATGGGTTTACCCATGTTTAGGCCTTTTTGTAAATGTATAAATAAGTAATAGCTAAGAAATATAGAGGCAATTGGCTTAGTGCATGACTAGTTGGCTTTGTGGAAAGAGTCTGTTAAGGCTCGTAGAGGTAAGTGCAAGTGTTTTGTAAGTTGCTTTGTGCTACTAAGGAGTTGGCTCTATGCTTTGACCTGGTTTTGGGAAGGAGGATCTGGTGTGCAGCTCGCAGATCTCCTATCCTCTGCAGAGTTGGTCTCTGTGGCTTTGTGCATAGGAGTAGATGAATGTAAGAAGATTGAAGACTAATAAAGAAGAAGAAGAAGTTGGTGGACGTAGCCCCACACTAGGGTGAACCATGTATATACTGTGTCTTGATGTGATTTGTGCGATGTTGTTTATGTGGTTATTTGCTTAGTGTTGTTGTTGTTATGTATAATGAATGCATTGAATTTTGTTTCTTAGTGCTTAATGGTAGTAAAGATAAATGAATGCTAGATCTCAATTAAGGCTATGTGCTAAAGGATTTTAAGTGCTTGATCTTGATTTTTACTACGTTGATCTGTAATAAGGGTTAATCTGTGACGTGGATGAGAATAATAATCTAATGCATATTGTTCGCTAAGTGATTTTTTAAGTGTTGTAATCACAGATCTATGTCCCAGCTTGGTTGTAGTCACATGAGTCCTACAACCCCCTGCCTCTACCTCGGGTGAGACTTCATCTGCTTTGAAGGTGTTTCCAAAAGGGCCGATAGTTAGGGTTTTGTTGGTGCGTTGTTGAAGCATTGAACCCTGGGTCTTCCCCTATGCCAACACCCACTCTATAGAAAACGTTTTCTTGTGTCTATCTTCTAGTGCTATCCTAATATGATGATAACTTGAAAATCCATCTATAAAAGAATAAGATTCTTGACCCCCTACATTCTCCAAAACTTTGTCTGTAAAAGGGGTAGGAAAAGGATCTTGTAGACAAGCATCATTCAATTTTCTCAAATCTACACAAATCTTGATCCCTCCTTGCTCATTTTCTTACACCACCCTAGGATTGATCCATTCTGACTCTTCTATAGGTTTTATAACACTAGATTCTAGCATCTTGTCAATTTTTGTCTTCACCTTCTCTTTGTATATTGGGTTCAATATTTATGGCCTCTATTTGATAGGTATTTCTTCTAGCTTCAATGGGATCTCCATCTCTCCTAGATCTCCTTCTAGTCCTTTAATCTATGAGAATGTTGTTGGGAATAAGTCACTGTATTCATGCAGTAATTATGTGATTCTTTCTATTGTCTGATGATCCCAATAATCTCCAATACTAACCATCTTTGGGTTGTTTGTAGTTCCAATTTTGACCTTCTTAATCTTTAATGGTGAAGCATAATTTTCTAAGTCCAGCTTGGGACCTTCTACTTCCCTTTCACCTTCTACTTTTGGGATTTGGATGTTGTGTGGATTATCTTCTTCGTGTTCTTCTGCTTTTGCTACACGATAACAATGTAGAAATTGTTTGACTATCTGACTAGCCTGCCTCTGAGATGTTAGAATTATTTAGAATTCAGGTTCTTCAAATATCATGTCTCTTACCACTTTTAGCATTGTATCCATCTCTGGACTATCACTATCAAAGGAAAAGGTAACTACAAAGTTATGTTGTATTTCTTCCCAGTTGGTAGTTTCTTTGCGTTGTTCCTATTCTGTGTACCATTTCTTCATAATGCCTTCTAGTGTGTGAATAAAATGGTGTGGGCATTCTTCTGGTGGTACTAATATCCACTGAACTATGCACCTCTCTACATGTTCTTGGGGTTGTCCAAATCCTTCATATTTCTCCTCATATTTATTCTCATGTTCTGCGCCAAATCTAATGCGCAATAACCTTTTGCACTAGAACCAATTTTTGATCATTGCCTTGTGTGTACCCCACCATCTTGCAGGTGTATATTTTAAAGAAATATCTAATGCTGGTAATATTTGATTTTCCATAAATTCTACCTCATATTTCATCAAAAATTCTTCTAAATCATTTAATCCATAAAAAGTGGGAGGTTATCTTACCTCTGTACCAACCCATCTCAACGCGTCGTCATTCTGGCACATCTCCTGGTAGATAATTCATGTAATGGTTGTTTCCAGTTTTCAAGTCCTATGTCAGAGTCTGAGGCACAAGAACTAATACTCCTCCAACTGAGCATGCCATATGAAGTTGGGTTGATATAATCTTCTTCACGCATGGTAGTTTTGTATAGTTGATTCACATCCTCTGTAAGAATATTATCCATCACAGGTTCCACATATCTACCTCCCTCTGAGGGATCCAATGGCACAATAACTCTGTATTCTCTAGATTCAAATATCATTTTCCATATCTTCAAATTGATAATATACTGGTTATCAAAGGCCCAATATAGACCCAATAATGTTGGATATGGTGAAGTATTGTCCACTATGTCAATGAATTCAAATTCATCCATGGTGCGCACACCATATAAATCTACTATAATTCCCTTCAACCTTTCTATTGGCACCACTCTGTGCTGATTTTCCAACTTCAACTGAATAGGTGAATACCCCAATTGTGGTTCTCCCATAACTTCCCAAGTTTTCTTTGGCAGAACATTGACTTCAGATCCTAAGTATAGTATAATATCCTCCATATTGAAATATCTTATATTGACATTCAATCTGAATTCCCTATTGATTCTTCTCTTCTTTCAGACTTGATTTACCCTTTTTACCCCCTCTTCCTCAGGATTACACTTTTCCAATAAATTCTATAGTAATTGTAAGAAATTTTTATCACTCAACAATTTGGCACAAGCTCCCAAAAAGTTTCTTAAGTTACTTACTTGTTCTGAAGATTGTTCTTGATTGTTTTGATCAAATAATGAGGGAATGTCATATACTGGTATCTCTTCTACTAGTTTCATTCTTGAACTGGACACAATATTTTCCTTCACGATCTCTGTCTAGATTCTTTGAATATCTCTTTCTCTTTGCGTGCATCAAACTTATGTACATGCATTGTGTTCTTCCTAACCCATTGGTACTGGTCCTGATCCTTCTTGGTTGCATATTCTCCTATCTTGGCTCCACCTCTAGTCACTATGTTAATCTTCTTCCCTTCTTCTCTGTGTTCCACCCTGATCCATTGTATGTACTAATTAGTCTGGTTCCTCTTGTCATGTATTTTTATCAACAGTGTTGGGAAGTCCTCTGTTTCGTGATCTGTTGTGCGATGATACATACATGGTGCAAGTGGTTGTGGGCAGTCTCTTGCATAGTGCCCTGGTTTTTGATAGTTATGACACACTATTGGTCCTTGACCTCCTCCAAAGCCTCTTCCTCCATGACCTCCTCCTTTGAAGCCTCCTCCATTACATTGATTATCTCCGCGTGGTGTGTTATAATGCGGTCCTTGATTATACTATGGCTACAGGTTATTGTACTGTTGTGGTGTTACGCAATGTTGTACAGGATTATACTATTGTTTCCCTTGAAATTGTTGCACATTATAATGTGGTTATGCTGTAAATTGTTGTGCGGGATTGTACTATGGCTGTTGTGTATTATTATACTATGGCTACTGTGCAGGTTTTCCTATTAATGTTCATCCTGCACCCTGTATGTATCTACAATATTTTCTTTCATCATATCTAATTTTCTACAGTCCTTGTCTTTGTGTCGCACTGACTTACAAAAGTTTCAATATGTACTCTTCAAAACTGTCTGATATTTATGAATTAGGGGAAATGATAGGGATCATAACCATGTGTTTTTCAAATATCACATCATGGTCCTCCTAGGACCAAATAGTTTGGCATACCCACTCCAATATACTGTGAAAATAATGGACACTCATTCTTGTGATGACCTTATGTCTTGCACATTATACACCAAACATCTTCTCTTTTCTCCTTTCCTTTGTTCTAATTTAATTGGAATGTTAAGTTCTTTATATCTTTCTTTATCTCTTCCATAGTCGGATCTGTATGCTTGTATTGGTTTTCCTCTAATTGTAAGGTTGTCTGCAGGGCCTCACCCTAACTTTGGAATTTATACTATCTCAAAGTATACTTCAACTGTGGCAACAAAGAATTAACAAACAAATGTCTATGTTGTGTATTAGTAATAGTGTACTTTAACTTACCTTTTAACCTCTTGAATTTTTGGTCCACTTCCCAGACTAATTCTCCCGGTTTCTGCGTGATCTCTATCACTTCATTCATAAACTAGTCTTCTGAATTTGGCTTCTAAAATTCATTTATTAACTGCCTCTTCACATATGTTATAGTTGTATGTGTTCTCGTTGGGTTATTTCTTGAGAGACCCATGTACCAATCTAATGTGCAGTCTCGAAAAGTGATTTCCAACTGCACAAACTTTGTATCTACATCTATAATATGCTTTGCTGCCCATATCTTCTCACAGATGAAAAAATGTTTTTCTAGTTCATATGACCTATCCGCTCAGAACTATGGTAACCTGATGGTTAGATCTTTCCCTACCATTGTGAAATTTTTTGAACTACCACCTCCACATGGTGTCGAGACTTGACTACTACTTGCTGAACTTGCACTTCTGCTACTGGACCCACGTTCTGAAAAAATTCTTCTACGACTAATCACTTGTTGGTTAACTTCTTTTTCTTCTTCAGTTGTGTTATTCGCACATGGGGTTGTGGGTTCCACACTAATTCATATCTGGAATGGAGAGCCTTCTTCTGTGTCAAACCCATGACCTCTGTTTTTCCTCTCATATGTGGTGCGCAAGATATCCTCAATCTTCCCCATGGCACGAAGATCATATACCTCTTCCTCGTCATTGTCCAATCCCTCTTGCTCCGCTACAACCCTCTTCTTATTATTCATCCTATACTGGTAGGGTTGTCCATTGCACATCGCACTTGCACTCCTTGTGATTTCCCTGGTCTGTTCATCATCCATCATGATGGGTTCCATTGCCTCCTTCTTCTTGCTACTCTTTAGATCCTTCTCCATTTCTCAGATCTTCCTTAGTGCTTCCCCCAACTCTCCCATGCACGCAGAGTGATCTAGCTGTATGATTCCATGGTCATCACACCTTTATCATGTAATAAGATATCGATCGATGTATAAAGAGACCTGATATACCTCCCTTTGGGTCCCTTCAATAAATCTTTCTTTTCAGCAGTGTATGAATTCGATGTATCAACTGCAAACTTAGTGATAAACCCTGTAGTAATACTATCTAACCAAAAATCCACTGTGCGTGTGAATTTATTATTAACTCTTTCCAACCACACAATATTTTTAGTAGTCCACACTACTGGCCTAATCTGAATAGTCAAATGGGTATCCTTCAACCTTAACAACCACTCATGTAACAACTATGGAAAGAAACACAAATATTCTTCATGTAGATCAGTAAAAACATACCTCTGCAGGTACTGGTGTGGTGTATACCTGGAACCTTTATTGTCTTTTTGTGTGAACTCGAACTACTCTGTCTCTAACCATCTTTCAATCTCTTTCTTTGTAGGATTCCATGGCATGAACATCCCTTTCTACGACTACATCTTCTTCACCAAACCCCTTCCTGGATCTCCTTATGAGTTCTCTCGACTCTCACCTGAGAGACCCGAGTTCAATTCCCGACAATGGAACCATTTGTTTGACTTATGGGCTGACCTGGTTTCTACCTTAGTTCTCTAACAAAACCCTTATCACCATCGCCCTTCTGGTAAACCAGAAGGCTACACTACGCAGAGAGTACACAACATAGTCTCACCCGAGATGGTTTATGGGGGACTGCAGGATGCATATGTCTACAGTCATGGAAGGGATTGGGGGATGTTCTTTCTTACTTCTTATTTATAATTAACCATGCATTATATTCTACTATTCATAAGATCCATCCATTTATTTATTCATTCATTTTCATAGTTAATCTAGTGTGTGATGTAAATAAATCATCCATTCATCTATCTAACCATTCAATGATAACCGTAGAAATAGTAATGCATTAAACCACATTGCACACAAGGTTTTACCATGGTTCAACCCCCAGGGGATACGTCCACAAAGATCTTCTACTTATTTTCTTATTCATAAAAAGGGTGTTGTGCGCATTACATCATAGTAAAGAGTAGTGATGCAGACTAGGATCGCACCAAGATCCACAGCTTGTGACCTGACCCTCAACTACTTTGACCTCATTCGAGCGCTACAACTCTCAAAACAGACTTCGACTCACAAAGACTCCAAAATAGGTTCTTCAAAATAGAAAAGATACTTCTACTGATCAATAGATCCTTCTCTAATCTACCTCATACCCCTTATTTATAATACAAAAATGGGTTAGAAACCCTTACAATACATCCCCAAAACCCTAACCCTAACTAGGCTAGGTTTGTCCACATTTGCGCCAGATTTCCGCAAATCCTGTCGCGCGCACTACTTTTCCTCAAAATGTGATGCGCTATCTTCCTTGGTATGATCTTCCTCGCTTTTTTTGTTGTTCTCCAAACATGTCTGCCCCAACACAATCCATTTAAGAATATAATCTAGATTTATACGGAAACAATTGGATTTTTATGAATATTTTATGTTTATTGTTAAAATTTATAGGGATAGATTTACTTCAACTTTGACTATTTATATTGTTGGAAAATTGGTTGACATTGATGTCCACCCTAGAAGAAGTCTAAAAGCCTCTAGAAGTAATGGGTGTATTTCCTTAGAAGAAGTATAGAATCCTTTAGAAGTAATGGGTGTATTTGGAGAAGTCTCCAAGTTGGTCCCTTTATGGCGTAACTTTAAGCATGGACCTCATGGGAAGACATTGAAGAAGTCTACAATAAACCCTGAGAATATGGTTAGGAATCCCCATAGGTGTGGTCATGAAGCCCAGAGTTGTTTGCAGAAAATGGGTATGAAGGACATCATAATTACATGAAAAGGTATCATGGATGGATATTCCTCGTCATGTCATTTCCAACGATAGGTGGTATGCCACGTGGTTCCTCACGGTTGAGAAGTTATGCCATATTAAAAATGAAGCCCCAAAATATGGTTAAGAAGCCCCTAAATGGTTGCAACAAGAAATTATGAGTCAACCCCAAAATCAGGAAAAAAAGAAAATTTGTTTCAAACAAGAAGTTGCAGGTCGACCCCAAAGTCAAGTAAAGGAGGTACTTGGAAAAGTATAAATACCCATCAAGAACCTCTCATTTGATTATCAATCAAGTGAATGGAAGTATCATTTTTTATCAAGTAAGGATGTGATTTCTTAGTGAAACCGAAGTAGTGGAGGAGTGTTAAAGAGGCAAGTCTCGGAGCCGTAGATGGGAGAAGGGTTTCTGAAAACCCTAATTGAGTTGACCCCCATGGGTCAGATATAGGGAGTCCCACGAGGACCCACATAGGTTGTCCAGGTACTATCACACGAGGCCCCGCATGTTTCCCGACTCTATCCAACAAGGTTGAAGGAAAGGTTGAAGAAGGGGTTATCTTCTTTATGCTGAAGTTGAGGAAGATTTGATGGTCTGAGAACTTTTGCATCAAGTTCTTACATGATAAAAGGTATGGTTTTCTATATGTCTTGAGGTTTTCATCTTGATGTTCTAGTATATGCCTTGAGGCATATCTTGGAGGTTATGGCATACGTTTGAGGTCTTTGGCACATGATGTTGGAATATGCTTTGAGGCATATCTTGGAGGATATGGCACATGTTTGAGGTCTTTTGCACATGGTTTTGGAATATGCTTGAGG
>JASDQU010501842.1:93571-112929 GCA_032191745.1 Picea mariana
CCCAAGTGCTTTCTAGCATAATTTTCACATGTGTTTATTCATCTAATACACAGTCTATGTTGAAGTCTTCTATTCTTGTGACTATGCATTGTTTTTCTTTCAGGATATCTGGTAAATTGATGTCTCTGTGATCATCCATTACTTCTTTTAATTGTATTAACGTAGTCTCGGACTCTTTTTCTGTATGATTCTTTGACATATCCTTAGCCTCTTGACTTGCTTCAGAGTTTTCTTATCTCATGTTCATCTTTTCAACTTTAGCAATCATCTTTGGGAAATCCTCAACCTCATGACCAATAGCTTTACAACAAAGACAAATAGGACCTATACCAAGGCATTCCTTAGCAACATGTCCTGGTCTTTTGCAATTATAACACAGTGTCACTCTTCTCTTTCTTTTAAACGAGCCCCAACCTTTCCTGTACTGCACACTGGGATCACAGTTTTGGACCTGCAATCTGCAAAAATTCTTTCTAGGTTCTTGCATCCACTTATTAGTCCAAAAATTCTTTCTATGCATAGGATTAACATATCTTTCTCTATTTATATAAGATTTATTCAGATCATCTCTTTCTTCTAACTGTGCCCTAGTTTTCAGACTAGGAAAAAATCTGTCAAACAAACCTAGATTCATACTCTCGAAGAACAAGTTTCCACTTATCTTACCTTTACCAGAGCACAAAGCTTTAGGATCTTACCTATTTTCTTCAGATACAGTTTCTTTCTTAGCACAAGGCTTTGCAAGTCAATTAGAATACTGCACACTACAACAACATATCTACGCACATATCTTTCTCTCTTCTTCAGTTCCAAGCAATCATAGTTTCAGGTCCTAGCAACGAAACCATGTGTTGGCACATGGGTAGACCCAAGGTTCAACGCTTCAACAACACACCAAAAAAACCCTAACTACTGGGTTTTTTGGCAACACCTACGAAGCAGATGAAGTCTCACCTGAGGTAGAGTTAGGGGGGGTTGTAGGACTCAAGTGTCTACAACCAAGCTGGGACATAGATTTGTGATTACAACACTTAACAAAGAACTTAGCCAAAATATGCATTAGATTATGATTATCATCCACATCGCAGGTTAACCCTTATTACAGATCAGCGCAGTAACAATCAAGATCAAGCACTTAAATTCATTTAGCACATAGCCTTAACTCAGATCTAGCATTCATTTATCTTTACTACCATTAAGCACTAAGCAACAAAATTTGATGCATTCATTATACATAACAACAACAACACTAAGCAAATAACCACATAAACAACATCACACAAATCACATCAAGACATAGGATATGTGTGCTTCACCCCAGTGTGGGGCTACGTCCACCAACTTCTTCTTATTATTTATTAGTATTCAATCTTCTTACATTCACCTACTCCTATGCACAAATCCACAGAGCCCAACTCCAAAGAGGATAGGAGATCTGCGAGCCGTGCACCAGATCCTCCTTCCCAAAACCAGGTCAAGGCATAGAGCCAACTCCTTAGTATCACAGAGAAACTTACAAAACACTCACACTTAGCTCTGCAAGCCTTAACAGACTCTTTGCACAAAGCCAACTAGTCATGCACTAAGCTAATTGCCTCTATATTGCTTAGCTATTACTTATTTATACATTTACAAAAAGGCCTAAACATGGGTAAACCCATGGGACGACATCCCATAACCTGTTACATAAACCTTAGTAAACCCTTTGCTAGGTCCACAAGTCCGCAAAATAAGTGAGATCATGCGATCTCATCTCTTCCTGTGCGCTCCATCTTCGACCAGCCCGTTGAAGTCCAAAAAGTAGTCAAACATGACCAATGTTTCCTCAAAACTTGGTCAAGAACCAACAATGGGGCTCATTTCAGTATACAATTATGCCATTTGTATTGAATATTTAACCAACCATTTTTTCAAGAGTAGTAGTAGCAGCTTTCAAGGACTTTATTCATAAATTTTTGGAGGTTTACTTGGATGATTGGACAGTGTTCAATTTGTTGAAAGATCATGTTGAAGTATTAAGGATGATGTTAGATATATGCAAACAGTGTCAGATCTCATTAAATATTAAGAAGCATATTTTCAACGCACCTTTTGGGATTTTGTTAGGGCATGTGGTGTGTAAATAGGGTCTGCTAGTTGATCCTATTAAAATTGTTCTCATAGTTAACTTACCACCACCAAATTTTGTGCATCGGTTGAAGAGTACAATGGGCCATATGGGGTATTACAGAAAATTCATCAGGGGATATGCACAGATCACCATGCCAATGGAGAAGTTGTTGAAGAAAGATACTAAATACCAGTGGAATGATGAATTCCAGAAGAGTCTGGATATTTTTAAGGAGAAGATGGTTACTATGCCAATTTTAGTATTTCTAGATTGGGCCAAAGAATTTCATGTGCATGTAGATGCATCTGCAATAACATTAGGAGCAGTATTAACCCATCCAGGAGAAGGTGATATAGATCACCCTATTGCATTTGCAAGAATAAAGTTGTCAGATTTAGAGCAGAACTACAACACTACATAGAGAGAAGGATTATCAATGGTGTATTCTTTGCAAAAATACAAACATTACTTGTTGGGACAACACTTTAAGATGTTTACAGATCATTCAGTTCTAAGATACTTAGTTAATAATCTAGTGTTAGGGGGGAGGATATGTAGATGGCTATTATTATTTCAATAATTTGACTTTGAATTTGTGGTGAAGCCTGGAAGATTGAATGCATGATCGGATCACTTGTCCATGATAACAAATGGATAAGAGACTAGTAACTTGGAAGAAAACTTTCTAGACGCACAATTTTTTTTGGTACAAATTGCAGATGAATATTTTGTTAACATTATTGAGTTTTTTAGTACATGATTTGCACCAAGAGAATTTACAACTGCACAGAAGAAAAATATGGTGATCAGAGTTGCATATTATCAGTTGATTGTAGGTCATTTATACAAAATTGGACCAGATATCATCTTGAGGAGATGTGTGATTGAGCATGAAAAACCCATTATTTTGGCAGAAGCAGATGAAGGAATTGTAGGAGGACACCACATAGGAAAAACTACCGTGCAGAAGCTATTGCATGCAAGATTATGGTGGCCAACAGTTCATAAGGATTCAAAAGAATATTGTTAGAAGTGTGATGTTTTTCAAAGAGTTGGGAAGCCATCCAAGAGGAATGAGATGCCACTAAGACCACATGTTACTTTACAAGCATTTGATAAATGGGAAATATATTTTGTAGGTCCAATTCATACACCAACAAGAAGATCAGGAGCCGGATACATTATTACAACAATAGAATACTTAACCAGATGGCCAGAAGCAGCACCAGTAAAGGATTGTAGTGCAAATACTGCAACATGCTTTTTATTTGAGAATGTAGTGACAAGGTTTGGGTGTCCAAGAATATTGATGAGTGATCATGGGACTCACTTCATCAATAGTACAATTGAGGCAATGCTTGAAGAGTTTAAGATATACCACTAGAAGAGTACTCCTCACCTCCCTCAAGCAACTGGAACAATCGAAGCCTTCAACAAGATTTTGGAGAATGCCTTGACAAATATTTGCAATGTAAACATAGATGATTGAGATTTGAAGGTACCAACAGTACTTTGGGCTTATAGAAATACCTGCAAGAAATTAATAGGACAAACACCCTTTAGATTGGTGTATGGACAAGAGGTAGTAGTTCCCTTAGATTATTTAATGTCAAGTATGTGCATTGCAGCAATTACATAGATGACAGAAAATGGCGCAGCATAGGAAAGATTGGCTCAACTGATGGATTAAGAAGAAGAAAAAATCATGACAGGTTTCCATCAAGAGGTACAGAAGGCAAGGGATAAAGCATGGCATGATAGATATATCAAGAAGAAGAAGTTTAAGGAAGGAGATTTGGTTCTCCTCTATGAAAGTAAGTATTTGTAGCACCCAGGGAAGCTCATAATGCATTGGCTAGGGCCATATCAGATAAATTTTGTCACGGATAGAGGTGTTGTATAGTTACAAGAATTAATAGGAAAGGAAGTGCAAGGAATGGTGAATGGTAGTCGACTGAAACTGTATAGAGACAGTTGACCTACTAACTCTCAATAGTTGCAGTGAAACACATAGACTTGTACATATTGTAAATAGTAGGATCTAAAAGAAGAAAAAGGAAGATAAAAATAGAAAAATGAAGAAAAATCCAAAAATAAGTAATTAGGAGGAATAAGTAATTCAAGAATGGCATCGCGAATAAAATTGTTTGACATAATTTGGAATACTATGTGTAAGAAAATTAGACATTGCGCAAATGATCAGAAAAGGTGAAAAATAAGACAAAACATTAATGGTCGGGTTTATAAAAAGGGAAAAGCACGGGCAAGTTCGACACTTAGAAAATTTTGAGAAACCGAGAACTTGAGAGAACGAACAAAGGGTGATAGAGAAAGAGCATAAGTGAATCGATTGAGTGCAATAATAGTTAGATGGCACTCTTGAAAGTTGGCACTCCCAACCGATTTGTATGAGTAACCTGACAGTCCGATAGGAAGAAAGAATGAATGCAAGACCCAGAGCATTTTGTGGAGTTGGAGGACGTAACAACATATGAGAACGAATCGATTAGTCCCAACAGAGTAGAGGAAGAACTATCAATGACGGAACAGGTGCAAGCAGGGCAAAGCATAGAAAACCCTAACGACGACGTGAACCCTAGTTCTGAAACCCCTACAAAAAAGGACAAATAGAAACAACAAGTTGTAGAAGAAGTTAAAGCCCAGCAGGAAATGGAGGGAGAAGAAAAAGAAGAAGCTGAGGAAGAAGCCACAAAATAAAACCTAGACGCGGGTCAAAAGAGGAAAGCACCAAGCGTGGTGGAAATTACTTTACCCCATCTTCCAGACATTGTAGTTGCAATGGAAGACATGTTAGGGAAGGTGTCAAAGCTAAAGTATGCAGACTATGATATAACTGACACAACGAAGTTTCCAAACTTTGGGAAAGAAATGTACTTAGAGAATAGGGGGGAGGTAGGACCCCTAGGGAAGCCTATTTTGGAGCTTGCACAGTGGTTCACGTGTCTCTATAATTCAGGCGTGATGAATTTGTTGGACATAACGCATTTTGGGCGTAGTAAAAATGTGGGACTTTGTATAAAAAAACTATTGGCCAGGGTACATGGAGGTATCCTGTGGATGGACAAGTCGGTCCCCATACACGTGGATCTCATAGCAAAGATCACAGGATTACCTATCAGTGGGGTAAATCCAGAGGACTATTTGGACAATAAAGCCAAAGTTAAAGAGATTCCAGAGGAAGTGAAAACATAATTCGGGACAAACAGGGGAACTCAAGGACTAATCATCAAAGATATTAATGATCATGCAACCATGTTTGCTACAAAATTGATGGCCTGCAAACTATTGAGAAAGTGAATAAAGGAAGAAGCCCCAACATGAGTGATAGAAATAGTTGTGTAGTGCGCAAAGGGAATAATATTTAGATGGGTACCATACCTGTTGAATCAATTTCTGCTAGATTGTAGATATGCACATGATAATGGAACAAAATTCCATTGCTCATGGTTTCTAATACTGATAGCATTTTTGGGCTAGAAGGAGGCCGAGTTTTTCATATTTTCTAGACAAGAAGGGAAAATGTTATGCAGCGCATTATGAAACTTTGTGGTAGGCAAAGGACTCCAAGAACCAAGGGGCTGACAATGCGGTATTCACCATGTTCTTGGAGGATATGCAACAAAAGAAAACCAATGTCTGGAGGATCCCATTTGAAGTGGTGCAAGGAAATGAAGGGATTGCAAATTTCAAAGCTTCAAGACATCATTTATGGATCCAAGCCACACGGGACCCAAAGAAGAAGTGGTTGGAAATGAGATATTGCACATCAAGGGAAGAGGTAGAATGGCTTGTGAAAGACTGGCCTATGTAGTGGAAGGTCCCAGCAACAAAAATAAAGGAACCAAACCTATGGAGCTAATAGAACTAGGAACATCCAAAAAAGAGAAGCAGTCCAACAAAAAATACTAGGAAGGCTGCAGAGCATGACCAAGCTTCGGGAAGCAATGCAGGTAGAAAAAATCCCAAAAAGAAAGAGACAGTATCAAGGATAGAAGTCAAAGGGGATGGTGAGAAGGATATTTCTCATCCGAAGGAAGTAAAATATGGGGAAAAACAAAGATGAAAACTAAGGTGCAAACCTCAACCCAAACTAAGAAGAGAATGGGAACACAAGAGGTAGAAATCAGGAAAAAGATGAAGTATCATAAAAATCCTCCAACTATCACTATTACAGAGTTCGATGCTAAGTTGGTAGCAGACAAAGTCTAAGACATAGGAGAGGATGTAGTACGCACAACAGAGGCACAAAATGAAGAGATCGAGGAAAAATTAGTAGAAGTACATGACATCTTACAAAAACTGCAACTAAATACATCACATCATCTAGCGGCACAACAGACAAAAAAAGAACAAGAAACATCAACGCAGAAGGAGCAAGAAGAGACCCTCAAGACAATAGTAGTGAGAAGTGATATATTCATAGTCACACAAGAAAGGTTGGAGATGGATGAAAATACAATGCAGAGACCAGTAAAGGACTTGGAACATATGGACTTGGTCTTGGTGAAAATACCCACAAAAGTGTTATATGGATTGCAAGAAAGTGTGATGCAGGAAGTGCAATCTAGAGCTAGGGCAGATTCCACCAACCTAGCGATCGCTCATGAGGTGAAGAAGATTCTACAAGTGACATGTGAGAAGATCACACTGGAAAAGGAGGAATAGAAGCAATGTGCAGATAATTTATAGAAAAATCTCACAAAGGTATACATGAGTATACTCGACTGCGTGCAAGCGCATGAGGTTACCATGGAAGAGGAGATGCAACAAATTGCACATACCATGGAAATATATAAACAAGAAATAGAAGAGTTAATAGAGAAGTTAACTCAGAGAACATCTCTAGAAGTGCGGGAGTAGAGAGAGAAAGAGGATATTGTGCACATCAAGAGTATAGTGTAGGAGGTTAAAGAAGTGGTAGAATTGTATAACAGGATTGCACATATTTGGACAAGCCTAGAAGAAGATGAAAATATCTAGCAACTGGAGTAGAGGGAGGAAAAATTGAACGTGGTGGTTTAAGAATTGAAGAAGAACTAGAAAACCATGGATATATCCCTTATAATGAAGGCCGTGCAGGAACTAAAAATTTACAGGAAGAAGTAAAGACTTTGCAGGACCAGAAACAAGCAAGGCAGGCTCAGTTGGAGCCATTCCATAAACAAGTATAAGGAATGATAGACGAGCTCCAAACAAAGAAGGGAAAGTGGGAACAGGTGCTTGCAAAAAGAAAAAAAGTGTTGATGGAGCACATAACAACATAGGGTTTAGAGATATTAGCAAGGAAGAGTGCAAAGGCTAAAGAGAAGGAGACAACATTAGGAAAGAAGTTTCATGCCCTGGAAATAGCGTTGTAGAAGGTGCATTAAGGCTAAGTGGCTCGGGACAAGCCACATGTTAGTGTTGGGGTCCTATTGGAGCAAGCATGTTTGGAGAACAAAACAAAAAGCGAGGAAAATCAGACCAAGGAAGAGAGCGCACTACATTTTGAGGAAAATTATCATGCGCGATAGGATTTGCAAAAATTCGATGCAAATGTGGACAAACCTAGTTAGGGTTAGGGTTTTGGGGATGTATCATAAGGGTTTCTAACCCATTTTTGTAATATAAATAAGGGGTATGAGGTATATTAGAGCATGATCAATTGATCGGTAGAATTATCTTTTCTGTTTTGGAGAACCTATTTTGGAGTCTTTGTGAGTTGAATTCTATTTTGAGAGTTGTAGAGCTTAGATGAGATCAAAGTAGTTGAGGGTCAGGTTGCAAGCTCTGGAGCTTGGTGCGATCCTGGTCCACCTCACTACTCTTTACTATGATTTAATGTGCATAGCTCCCTTTTGATGAATAAGAAAATAAGTAGAAGATCTTTGGGGATGTATCCCCAAGGGGGTGAACCACGGTAAAACCCTATGTGCAATGTGGTTTAATGTGTTTCTATTTCTACAGTTATCATTGAATGGTTAGATAGATGAGTGGATGATTTATTTATAGTGCACACTAGATTAAATATGCAAATGAATGAATAAATGAATGGATGGATTTGATGAATAATAGAATAGAATGCATGGTTAAGTAGAAATAAGAAGTAAGAAATAGCATCCTCCAATCCCTTCCATGACTCCAGACATTTACTTCCTATAGTACCCCATAAACCATATTGGGTGAGACTTTACTGTGCACTCTATGCACGGTGTATCCTTTTGGTTTACCAGAAGGGTTGATGTTGATAAGGGTTTTTTCGGAGAACTAAGGTAGAACCTGGTTCATCCCATAAGTTCAACGGGTTGATAAAGAAATTGTTTAATTACTCTACATTTTAGACATATTTTAATTGTATATTAAATTTTTTTACTTGTGATTTGACTCATTTTTTTTATAAGTAAGATTCTATATTAGATACAGGAAAAATTTACAAATAAAAATATATAGGAGGTCATACTGTACTAGGCCTAGAGGGACCGTGACAATCCCTTGGGCACAAAATCACAAAAAAACAAAAAATATTGCATGCCCCAGACGAGAAACCAAGCATTATCATGAATCAGTTGAGTCAAAGTTATGAAACCATAATTCCAATCCATTTCATGTTTATCCATACAATTTTCGATAGATAAAAAACCTATATATCATAAACTGAATAACAACAAGGTGACATATACCACTCATCATGCAAAACTTAGGTGTTGGGGGATCCTCAGTTCCTCATCAAGCATCCACAGTCTCGGGACTTGCATAATTTCGCACAAGAGGAACATTGGTGACTCGTCTTTTATAAATCCAAGTGACCACCTCGATCAAGTAGGTATTTTTATATCTCCAAAGCTTCCTATTGAATTTTCAGTTGGAGAAACTATTGTTCCTTGGGAAGCATACCAATGTCCACCACAGTTTTGGTGTGCCAATAAAGTTCTAGGGTGAGGTAAAAATTTGAATTCCTAGTACAGGTACACCCCAGATCCAAAATGAAACCTCCAATCTAAGACTCCACATATTCATCCTCCTAGAAATCCCTGATTTGGCAAACCTCAGCTTCAATTTCCTGCATTTTGACTTTGTCTTCTTCGTGAACGAAACTGTCATAAAATTCAATGCCATCAAGAGCATCTTTCATTGCGTGTGAAGGCTTTATAGAGTGAAAGTGGGGCTTCCTAACTCTAGGATCCATGGGTATACTATTGAAAAAGAGAAAGTGATGGGTCAAATAATCGAGAATAGAGAGGGACTGGACGACATACTCAAGTTGAACATTATAAATGAGAGGGGATAAATAGTAAACTAGGGCGGAACCATATGATAGTATAACTAGTTCATAACCATCGACTTCCCAATTTAACGAGCCCATTTCTAGATAGAGTCCTCGTGTTTTATCCACACCATCATCCTTGGGAGAGCTAATCATGAGGCAAGGGATGATTATAATTCAAGGCCACTTCCTCTCTCTTGTGTAGAGGATTCAACTCAGTATCCTAATGACTCTTCCCACCTCTATTTCGAATATAATTTCTAAACTAGGGTGTAGAGATGGCCTCAAAAACATCATGAGAATGTATAGGATGAGTGGGGTGGTCTTCTTACCATGTCAAAACATTATTTCCTTTCCTTCTTCTCGATCTTCCAAGAATTTCCTCATGTTTTTGTAGATCATCGGGAGTGATCGTTGAAGGGGCACGTGGTGGAAATTTATTGGAATCCCATAGCCATTTGTTGTCTTGGGCAGTGAGCCTTCTCAATCGGGTTGACCATCTTATCATGTGAACTAGCATGAAATCCATCGGAGGAATGAAGATCAGCTTCCTCAAGGGAGACACATGACTTCCAAAGAGAAGGGATGGAGAGCTCATCCCAACAAACATTAAGGTGTTTATCAAGTTTTGCATTGGTGAGAAGTTTGGAAAATTTGTTGGCATCATGCTTTACATGGGAGGGAATAAAAAATGATATGTTGGGAATTAGAGAGCATATCAATTCAATTAGATCCTCCAACCACCAATGAGTGGAAATTTTGGAGGGAGAAGAGCCCCATTGGAGTTTGGTTAATGAGTTAATGATGATATGAGAATATCCATCCACTATGAGTTGATAAAAATGATTTGCATGGGAAATTTGAAGACCTTTGATCAAATTCTAGATTTTAGCAGCATTTTTTAAATTGATTCCCAAGTATCCACAAAATATATAGAGAATCTAAACATTACTATCTCGAAAGATGCCTCCATAACTAGTCGGCCCTAGATTATCTTTAGCAGCACCATCAAAATTAAGTTTAATACAACATGGTCGGGGAGGGGACCAAGAAGAAGGATGGAAGGTTTAGAAGGGTGAACAAGGGAGAGGAGAGGAGGAGGGGAAGAAGGTAACCAAAGAGAAAGGAGGATGTTCTCTTGGGGAAAATAGTGATAGTCCACAGAGTCCCATTTTTCTTTGGATGTGGCCTCTTCAATATTTTGTTTGATCTTTATCCATGTTACATTTAGAAGTTGGTATCATCCTTAAATATTTTGCGATTACACTCCTTCCATATTTCCAAAGGGGTGAATCCTATAAAGAGATTCCATATGTGATTAAGGATCAAATTGATGAAGCCATTATCATGCCAAGAGGAGATGGTAGATCTGACAACGTTTTTGAGGTGGTCCATTTTCTTGAATTCAATAACACCTTGATCCCAAAGAAAAGTATTTAAGTGACAGGTTTTGAGAAGGTGTTCCATTGAATCATCATGGAGAGTGCATTGGAAACATAACCTAGGTCCCCAGAATCCTCTTCTGTAGAGACAATCCCAGGTAAGAATCTTCTTGTGTGCTACTTGCCAGGGGAAGGTGGCCACTTTAGGCCAGAGATTGCTTTTCCATATTTTCTTCCAGTTTTCCTCCTCTAGGAGATCAAAGTGATGAGTAGATAGATGATAGGATTATTTCAGAGTGAAGTTACCAACCGAGCGATAAACCCACCTTATATTGTCTAATTGGGAGGAGACTCTGATTTTCCTTTGGTTTAAGAGATAAATGAGGGGTTGTATAAGAGGTCGAATATGGAGGGGAATTTGGTTCGAATCTATATGCTATATGTTCCAATCAAAATCAACCAAATTGATAGTCCAATAATTCTTGACCTTCTGACTTAAGAGACTCTAGAGGGTCATTTTTAAGAGGATTAGGCATGGGTCAGATTGAATGGTGGGAAGTTGCTGCCAAGAATCTTCCTAGAAGAGAGTTTCTTGTCCATTGCATATTTCCCAGAAGCTATGTTGATGAATTAGCTCACGATTTTTCCAAGATGAGTTCCAGATGAGGGATCCATTGTAGGTATCAATCATCCTAATGATCTCTGTAGGGTCTAGCTGATATTCATATTTTTTCTTCCAAAATCGAATCCATAGCTCATCTTTTTTATGCAACCATCTACACCATATTTTTTTTCCCAAAGTTTTGTTGAGAGTATTTGGATCCCTGAGGTTGCTCCTCCCATCGAATTCGGTAGACATATGGTATTCCAGACTACCAAGGCCCATTTATTTGAATACTGGGCTCCATGCCAAAGGAATTTTCTTTGAATATGCCTGACTACTTTTAGAATTATTTTTGGGGTTGCTAAAGAAGAAAAGAGATATAGTGGAATCGCTTGAAGGATTGATTTGAGAAGCACCAACTTTTTGGAAATGTTGAGGGGCAAAAAGGTCCATTTCAAAAATTTCTTACTGATTCAAGAGAGGAGGTATTCCCAAGAGACATTATGATCTCTTGAAGTAAGCAAGGGGACCCCACAATATTGGTCGGAAGGGAGATCTTGGAGAACCCTAGGATTTGAGTGATGTGAAATTGAACAGAGAGGGAAGTATTAAGAAAGAAGATATGATATTTGTGATGGTTAATCTAGGTTACATCTGAGGCATCAATGAAGTTGTCGAGAAACTTTTGGAAGGCTTGGGATTCACAGGTAGAAGGTATACCCATCAACATAGTGTCATCTACAAAATGGTTATGGGTCAAGGGATCAACTGAATGATGGAGAGATAGACCTTGGAGCTTATGATACCATCAAAATAAAAATAAAAGGGGAAAGAGGGTCACCTTTCCTGATACCAAGAGAGGGGTGAAAGGCACAAGAGGGGTTTCCATTGATCAATATGGAAAAGAATAGATAGGAGATAAGGCCCACAATCCATCGAACCCATCCTTGTGGAATCCAAAGGCTAGAAGGATTTCCTTGATGAAATTCCAGCTTAACTTATCGAAAGCCTTCGACATATCTAGCTTGATGAGCATCCTTGGATTTTTGGTGGCTTTTAGTGAGTGAGAAACCTCATGAGCTAGAAGAATACTATCGAGGATTTGACTTTCTTCCATGTATCCAAATTTCTCCTTAAAACCAAGGTGGGTAAGAGAGGTTTGAGACAGAGGGAAATGACTTTAGAAATGATCTTATAAATGAAATTACAGAGAGAAATGGGGGCGAAATGTGTTGGGGTCTACTACCTTCTATTCCTTAGTAATTAGAGTAATAAAAGTTACATTCAAGTCTAGAAGAACACTCGATATTATTTAGTATTATTGAAACATAGCTAAAACATCCCATTTAATGTTGGACAACTGAGAGGGGCGGGGGTGAATAAGTTGTTACTGTGCTTAAACAATTGTGCCTATTTTAAACTCTTTACAAAACACTCAATGACGATCACAATAATGCAGAAATGTAAGCAATAGAATATTCAACATCAATCACACACATAAAATATACAGAGATAGATATTTCCTGAGGAAACCCATAAAGGTAAAAACCTCTTCTTCTTGATATGATAAGTAATCTTTATTTTATGTACATTATCATTTTTATGAGCACCAACTCATTGAGGATACCACCTCTATTTTGCAAGATGCAACTTGCTGAGAGCACCAATTCTCTGGCTTCTCTAGCACCCACTAGAAGGAAGCGCCAACTCACTGGTTTCTCTAGCACCCACTACAAGGAAGCACCAACTCCCTAAGTGTTCCAACACCAGCTAGATGGAAGTACCAACTTCCAGTCACACAGGCACTGACCTGTATAACAGAGATCAACAGTTCTCCCTTGCACCACCCTGCCACCCTAGTTTTTCTGGCTACAGCCAGATGGAAGCTACAACTCCCTGTGTCCAAGCACCCACTTGAAACTCTGAGGACAACAGTCCTCCCTAGTGCCTCCCTACCACCCTGAAATATAAATATTTTCTTTCTTGAATTTATCACAGTGATACAACATTTATCTATGGCTTACCAGTCTCATCATTGTTCTGCTATGCCTGCATCAGTGTCTCTCTCCTCACGTCTATTTCTCTTTATGTTATTCTCTTAGATATGCATTTATGTTCCTTACTTCTTCTATGCTTTATGCTCTGTGTCTTCTTTCCATTATATGCACCACGCCTCTTCTATGTGCTTCATCTCTAGCACACAACATCCTTCTACCCGCATAAAAACCCTCACAACATCAACTAACATCTCTTCTCTATTTTGCATGCATTTCTCATGTCGAGTCATCTCCTGATCATCATGGAAATTCTTCATCTTCTCTGGTGGTTTTGTTTCCTATGAGTTCATTATCAATGTGCTTATCTTGAGATTCTCTGCCTTCTCTGGCAGTGAAACTCTTTGTCTTCTCTATCACAGTCGAGCTTATCCTCGCTGTTACAGTTACAGTCTTTGGTGCTTTTTCCATATGTCAATTGTCTCTATGATGAGTCTTCACTCCACTGGAAGTTACCTCGAGACTCTTCATCTTCTCTTGCCATCACCCTTCATCTCCTTGACTTCTTTGGTTTATACAATCACTTCGTTCTAGCAGTTACAACCAGTCAATTATGGCTTCTTTGGTTTCTAAGCCTCTTCCTTCACGTGACCAATGGCGGTGACCAAACGCCTATTCAAAAGGAGCTTCACGATTTCAGTGATATTCATTGTAGAGACTAGTGACGTGCTAGTTCCTCCCTTAACCTTCATCAATGTGACCACCAACTTTGACTAGGGGCCAAGCAAGAGGGGTGCGTCGCGATTTCTCATATCACGAATTCCTGCTATTAGTTGCCTTGAGTCTCCCAACTTGCAAAGTCTGAAATACTCCATATCGAATAAATGGTCCAGATCTTTCCCTTTGATTGACGACTCTAATCAAATTGCAATTTTGCATTTCACGATTTCCTGCTGTGAGTTGCCTCGAAAATTTCAACTCGCGAAACTTCGAAATGATTCATATCAGTTCAACAGTTGAGATCTCTTCCTCTGATTGATGGTTGCAATCAATATCACGGACTTGGACTTCATATCATATCAAAGGTCCATATCCTTGGTGATTCGACAGCTTATATCATTTCATGACTTCGCATATCGCAAGTTCCTACAACTCTCAACTTTGACTTCTCCAGCTCGCGAGTCAGCGAAATGATGATCTCTTGCCACGTTTCCTCTGGATCCAACGACCTAGATCATTTCGTGACTTCACATATCATGATTTCCTACAAATATCACCTTTGACTTATCTAGTTTGCAAGTCAGCGGAATGTTGATCTCTCGCCACTTGTCCTCTGGATCCAACGACCCAGATCATTTCACGACATCGCATATCGCGAAGTTGGAGGATGGATCTCAGCCTTATCCTCTTCACAGTTATACTATATCTGACGATTATTTGTCCTGGACACTAAGATCCAATGGATCATATCTGTACTTCTCCTCTACACTTCTTTTGGTCACTGGACTCTGATCTAACGAACATCTTGTATTTGTCATTGGTGATCCAATGACCATTTTCGCTCCTCCTTCTGAGCTTTGGATTTCTCAAATATCTAAGTGTCAAAGGCCATGACCTTTGATCTTTTTGCTAGCCTCGATGAGTTTGGGTCTCATCTGTGTTTCTGAGAACATTATCTCCCCTGAGCTTTGGTAATGGAATTAACCTTGGCCCTGGCACACACTTGCACTCTATGTTCAACTCTGCATTATCTATGTGTAACTCTTCACTATCTCTTCTGAGCTTCTTGAGCTTGTTCATCTGTGTCTTCCCAAAAGACTTCCGGTGCCCACTTGGCACATTCTGACACATTCTTCCTTTCACATTTTCTGGTGTTCTTGTTATCAATGACAAGCACACTCTGCATGTAAACATGCCAAAAATATCCCCCTTTGGCATTGACGGCAACATGAACGGTTACATTATTCTTCTTAGACCTCCAACTATAGCGTCCACACCTTTTCTCCACCTTTGACATCAATGTCAAAGAAAACATGCTCCCCCTAAGTTGTTGCAGTACTTTTCGAAGGTATCAAATATTCAACCAACACATACTCCCCCTGATAGGATGGACTCTCTTAGGTTGATAGTGGGGTCACGCCCAATTTCTGGCGTAGATACTCAAACTAATCTTGTGCAAGCGGTTTAGTGAAGATATCAACAATATGATCTTTGGATGGAATATAATGCAAAGAAACCATAGAGTTGGTTACCTATTCCCTCAAGAAGTGATACTTGATGGGTATATGCTTGGTCTTGGAGTGAAAGACAAGATCCTTCGACACACTAATTGCACTGGTATTATCACAATGGATTGTTATCGGTGCAGTATAATTTACCTCCAAGTCTGCAAGTGTCTGAATCATCCACAACACTTCGGTACAACAATTGGCAACTGCAATGTATTCAACTTCTGTAGTTGATAAGGAAATGGAACCTTGCTTCTTGCTCAACCATAATACAAGGGAATCTCCTAAGAATAATGCACCTCCACTCATGCTTTTCCTTTCATCCATGCAGTCAGCCCAATCAGCCTCTGAATAGATTGATATTTGAAAATTAAGACTACTAGGATACCATAGGCCATAGTCCATTGTTCCTTTCAAGTATCTGAATATTATTTTGACAACTAACAAAAGAATCTATTTGGGTGCATCCGGATACCTTTCTGCTATTCCAACAACATAAATTATGTCTGGACGGGATGTTGTGATTTACAATAGGCTACCTATCATATATCTATATGAACTTTGATCAACATCAAGTGAGTCATCATCCTTGCTTAAATTGCATCCAGTGACCATAGGTGTGCTCATAGGTGTAGATTCTTCCATTTGAAACCTTTTCAACATTTCTCTTAGATATTTCTCCTAAGAGAGAAATATTCCTTTAGACCTTTGAGTAATATGTAGACCAAGAAAAAATGACAGTTCCCCTATCATAGACATTTCAAATTCAGACTGCATGGCAGAAGCAAACCATTGTACCAATGAAGCACTATTGCTTCTAAAGATGATGTCATCTACATAGACCAACACAATGAGCAAATCATTACCCTTTTTTTTATATATAGATTGTTGTCAATTGTTACTCTCTTGAATCCTTTGTCTTGAAGATACTTATCCAGTCTGTAATACCAGAAACAAGGAGCTTGTTTCAACCCATATAATGCTTTCTTCATCTTGCAGACAAAGTTAGGGTTATCTGACAGTTGAAACCCTCTGGTTGTTCCATATAGACTTCTTCTTTTAGATCTCCATTTAGAAATGCTGATTTGACATCCATTTGATATACTTTAAACTGTTTATGACAAGCATAGGAAAGAAAAATTCTAATCGCTTCTAATCTTGCTACAGGTGCAAATGTTTCATCAAAATCCAGTCCTTCTATTTGAGCATATCCTTTGCAGACCAATCTAGCTTTATTTCTTACAATATTTCCTTGCTCATTCATCTTATTTTTGTAGACCTATTTTGATCCTATTACATTTTTATCTGTTGGCCTAGGAACGAGTTCCCAAGTGTCATTCTTTTCAATCTGGTCCAGTTCCTCATTCACTGATTTTAACCAATTTACATATTTACTGGCTTCATTAAAGTTCTTGGGTTCCACCATGGATATGAAGGCTATATGTGATTTCTCGGTGTCTTTGATTTTCCTTCTCCTAGTTTGTACACCTTTGTCTTTCTCACCAATTATGTGACTTGTAGGATTATTCTTTTGAGTAATTATGGAGGAAGGATTTGATGTTTTTTGTTGATTTGAGTATGCCTGAGTATTTGTATCTTCATTTGACTTAGAGTATTCTTTTTCTGATTCTTGGACCTATTCATTTTCAGCTTCAGTTGTGTCCTCTGTAGAAGTCTCAATATTTCTCACCTCTCTTACTAGGACTCCGTCATCAACCTTTAAATCAATGCAATCGACTAGTTTATGCAATCTTTTATTAAAGAATCTATATCCTTTACTATTGGTAGCATATCCTAAGAACATGCCTTCAGCGGCTCTGTCATCATACTTCCCAAGGTTTTCATTATTATTCTTTATGTAGCACTTACTCCCAAAGACTTTGAAGTGTTTGATTAAAGCTGGTCTTCCATACCACAGTTCGTAAGGTGTCTTGTCACTGTGTGGTATGAGGTGGGCTTTGTTAAGAACATGAACTGTTGTGTGTATTGCTTCTACCTAGAAGGTTTGACCAATGTTCTTCTCATTCATCATTGACTTGGTCATTTGCTGAACTGTTCTATTTTGCCTCTCAACTACTCCATTTTGTTGTGGAGTTCCTGGGATTGTGTATTCTCTCTTGATCCCATGTTTATCACAGAATTCCTTGAAATCACTTGACATAAATTCTCCTCCTCTGTCTAATCTTACTTATTTTATCATGTTGCCTGTTTGATTTCTCAGTTAAAGCCTTGAATATTTTAAATTTCTCAAATGCTTCATCTTTTTCTTTGAGAAAAGAAACCCAAGTGAGTTTGGAGTAGTCATCAATAACTATCATAAAGTAGTTTTCCTTCCCTGTGCCTTCTTGTCTTGATGGTCCACATAAATCCATATGAACTAATTGGAGTGGTTTCTCTATTGAAGTAGAGCTCTTGGATTTAAACTGTGTCCTGGTTAGCTTTCCTACTTGGTAGGGTTTACACACAGAATCTTTTGGCTTTGATATTCTTGGAAGATCTTTTACTGCCTCAAGATTTTTGAGCTTGATTAGGTGGTCAAAGTTTAGATGTCCAAGTCTCCTATGCCATAACAAGATTTCATCATGTTTGTTTAGATGACACTCTTCTCTATCTTCTTTCAACACATATACATTATTATCTATCCTTATGCCTTTAGCCACCACTTGTCCTGAGTTTACAGACTTTATCTTACAATCTTTGGAAGTGAACACCACTTCACATCCTTTGTCACACATTTGACTTACACTGAGCAAATTATGTTTCAACCCATCTACAAGCAGAACATCCTAGGATTTTCCTTTAACATTACTCAAACTCACCATCCCTTTACCCTTGATTTTAGCTGGAGCATCATTTCCAAAGGTTACATTTCCTGATTTGCTTTCACTTAGAGACAAAAACTTATTTTTGTCTCTCGTCATATGTTTGGAGCATCCACTGTCAATATACCAAGGGTTATTTTGTCTTTGAGCTGATAAGACTAATCCACACTTATCATTTTCTTTCTTCTTCCAAACCTTGACATTTTCAGCAGAGGGATTCAAGTCTGGTTCATAGTTCCTTAAGCGACAGTTTGCAGTTTTATGTCCATAATTATTGCAGGTGTAACATTCTAGTTTATTGAATAAGGGATCATAACGATTGTTACGCTTAACCTGTGTCCCATTCCCAGCCATCACATGGTTTGCAGTCTGTGGTTGTTTGTTACTTGGTTGTGTCATTCTTTTTTGCAACATATATATATTCCTTGATTGTCTGGATTGCTCATATCTATATCTTAAAGAACAGTTTACAGCTTTGTGAACAAAGTTAGAACAGAAAAAACAATATCCATAGAAAAATCCTTTGTACCTGGAAAATGGTTGTCTTCTTCAGGTAGGCAATTTATTCCATGATGATGATTTCTTTGTTCTATAGATTCAGTTCTGCTACTTTTTCTTTCACTCTTCCTTGGCGGATGATTATCTTCCTCTGTTTCTCCATATTTGTTGTTGTCAATGAATGTAGATTTGATAAACTTGATGGATTCTTTGTTGCTTGGTTGACTACAACTTGATCCTTCTTCATAACCCAAACATATTTTCAAATTTGGATTCCTTTGTTGATTTAGAATGGTGGTTAATCCTTCTGAGGCTTTAATGCTTGTTGTCCTTTACCTTCTCATCACCTTCATAACTGCTAATGGGTTTGTCCCACATTTATTTGGCTATTTCTAAGTGCATAACTTTTACAAATTCTTCTTCTGCAAGCCCACTTAGAATAACATTTATAGCCTT
>JASDQU010501843.1:0-13618 GCA_032191745.1 Picea mariana
GTCCAACTTTCGCGCAGTATATGGGGACAGGGGTGCCAAACCCATTTCCAACAGAAGGCATAAATTGTGCTTCTAACAGGGTTTCTTCCTGTATAAACACATCGAGAATGATATTGTAAACCCCCTGTACCATTTGTTTTAGTCTCTCTATTCTCTGTTTCTCTCTATGAAAACTTCGAATAAAAGTAACTTCTAGCTTTCAAACTTTCCACTGCTCTTATCACCCATCTCCAACTGTTTTTGTTCTTCACACCAAAACTTACTGTCCAATCCACTTACCATCATATTCAATGCTTTCCTTAATCTTTCATTAAATTCGTATCCTCGACGGATTATGCATTAGATTTTACAACATGTCAAAATCTTCTTTCCATTCTTCATTTATGGTTACGTGGTACCACTACTTCACCATCATGTCCACTCTTAAATGCTTGTCCCATCAAGTTGGATCTTTAATGCCTTCAACCATCATCCACATGGATCTTCATCCTTGCCTTCTTTATTCATACTCTCTTTCTCCTTTCTGCGCAGTTCACCTTCCTCTTTCTTGTTTGCATCATTTTTTGATTCATACTTCCAACCTTCAAAATCCTTTATTACTTTTCTTCTTTTTCTATTTTTCTCTTTTTTGTGTCTATAATACATTATGGTACAAGTACTATGGTACACATATTGCACGTTGATACTAGTGCGTGAAATCCTGAATGTTCCTATATAGTTTTAACCGACTACCGTTAACCAATCCTTCCACAACTTCTCCAACTGAACAACACCTGCATCTATCACAAATGTGATCACATATGGTCCTAGCCAATGCATCTGGAACTTCCCTGGGTTCTACAAAAAATTGTTTTCATAAAGTAACACTAAGTCTCGTGTCTGAAATTTCTTCTGTTTGATTTTCCTATCATGCCAAGATTTCTCGTACACTTTTTTCACTTGTTGATGGAAACCTACGACAAATTGGTCTTCTTCGGTTGGGTTACGGGCTATAGGCGGTGGATTAGTTGGGAAACTACCCAATAGTTTGTAATCTCAACAAATTCCTTGCAACTTTTTACTTTTTGCAACTTTTTCAAGAATACGCGGGTTGTAGTGGTGCAACATGTGTACATACGTGGGCTGTAGTGGTGCAACAAGCATATGTACACAGGAAGTATTGGTGTAGGGCGTGTACATCTTCAAAAAATAGGTTTTTTAGAAGAGAAACTCAGTTATGGCTTGGAAAAAAATACAAGTAAGAGGGCCAAAGGCTAGGTATGCATGTGTAGAGAAATTTAGGGTTATAACAGATGCCTCCTAATGTGTGAGGTCAGATGAGAATTGGATGGCTGAAATACATTACAAAAGCTTCGCCAATGTACAAAATGAGTGAGCCCGAGACCAGAGTTCTGGAGGTGCCATCTGCAAAAATAACAATTTTCTCTCTGAAGCGGGCATACCCATGCTCGGGATGAAATAAATCATGGCTTCCAATCAAATACAGTGCAGATCCATGTCATATAACTATATAATGTGTAGCCGTGAGAAATACACTAGGGATATACATCTCAAAATCAAAGATATACAAGTATAGTATCCATCTTCAAGAATCCAATACCGCCTGATGGATGGAGATGAGGTGTTCATAGCTCGAGAAAAAACTTCAATATCTTCAAAAACTCGGGTAGGAGTAGAATGTGAGCGTATGACTTCACTACCCAGAGGTCTTCAACAACTCGTCGGGAAAAGACAAGAGGATCTCGATGATCATGCATAAAACTTCATTGATTTTGAACAAGGAATTGATTGGGCTTTCAGGATGGTTGGGTCATGAGCTCAAGAGACAAATTGTAGAAAGGCCGACTCAGGTTGGGTGAAACTTCCTTTGGAAAAAAGCACGAAAGATGATCAGACTCAGGCAGCATGACATTGATATAAGTTCACAATGCAGGAGGCAATGCAAACTCTCCATGTGTTTGGAAGAGTAACCAAATGGAGGACGACACAACTCTATGTAGCAAGAACAACTTCCTAAAGTCATATTGTATCCCAATACTTGACAAACAAATGGAAGGATGTGCTTTGTCCAAGGGCGACCCATTTTTCTTCCAAAAAATAATATATATTTCCCATCCCCTCTTTTTGGGTTTTTTGAATTTTTTGTCTTATTCAATTTTTTAAAGAGCATTGAAAAAGAATAAAAGAATGCTACGTTACAAAGGAGGAACGAGTGTCGCAAGCAAGCATACTAGTTCCAGGTGCAAGGAACACACTAATTCTCAGAGAAAGGAGACATGTGCAGGAAAAGGACACTCGGGGAAAATTCCTCCATGGGTCAAGGTGTCAGGTCACAGAGGCAAAGTGCTACAAGTCTTGCATATGAGGCATGCTTCAAAGGATCAGTTTAGAGTAACATAGATCTGACATTAGGCCAAAGATGCAGAGATGAAAATGTGATTAGCAAGACACAATGAAACCCCCTTCAATGTAATTTTAATGAGCCCAGAGAAGGTAAGATCGGTGGTTTTTTCATGTTTAGAGAGTCTGAAAAAATGTAAAAGAAGACTCCAAGGGGTACCTTTTTTGAAAATAGTCTATTTGGTTCAAAAAAGGGGTAAATTAGCATCGAAAATACGTCTATTCAAAACCATTTTAACGAGTGTGACAAAGACAAAATCACTCAAAAATGTTTTCAATTTTAAGGAGTTTGAAAAGAGATTAACTATGGACTCACAACCTTTTTCTAGATTTAGTCTCCTTAGCCCGAAAAAGTATAAAGTTTACTGAGGAGAACTCTCACGGTGAGATGAACCTCCCAAGGCGTACCTTTTTCCTCTATAATCCATAGGCCGAAAAAAGGGGTAAACTCATGCTAGTAGATGTTCTTCTGGACCAATTTAACGAGTGTGAAGGAACAAGGTCACTCAATGATATTTTCAATTTTAGGGAGCTTGAAAAGAGCTTAACTATGGACTCTGTGGGGGTTCCTTTTTCGTAATTAATCTCCAAGTCTTGAAAAAGGTGATAAACCAAAACCAAGGAGAATGTTCCTTTTTCATAAATTTAGTCCCTCAGGCCCGAAAAAGGGTTAAAATTATACCTAAGAATATGCTTTTAGCGAACCAAAGTTCCTAGATTATACGTTTGTTCGTAAAATTGATCATCTGGATTGAAAAAGGGGTAAAATATCGTCGGACAGATGTGCCTTCAAATTTGAGTTTGGCGAGCATGAAGGAAAACAAGATCGCTAGACAATCTTTTCATGTTTAGAGAGTCTGAAAAGAGATTAAAGAAGAATCCAGGAGGTTAATTTTCTCAGTTAATCCAGACAATATTGAAAAGCATAAATGTAGTCTCGTTGGATGTTGCTTTCAGAATTCAAAGTGAGCTTGAAAGAAACAAAGCATGCTCATTTTTTGGGAGTACGGAGGGTGAGGCTAAGAGTGATGGTGCATTAGATGAATGAGGCTCAATATTGTAATCATGACAGGACTAACAAGTACTCCCGAGCCTAAAGTCATTATGGACAACATGGACACCAAAATGCAACAAGGATCTATCTAGGGCATCCATGTAAAGGTAGGCTGTACCACCTAATCATGACACTTCTAAAGCAACAATGATGGTTCTGTGTCACACTTCGATGGGATCAATCCTATGGAAAAGCAGAAAAGACAACGAGATGCAGAAACTGGAGGTGAAATCCTAACTTATATGCAAAAATTTGGAAAAAATGACTTTTACCAAAGGACCTTTAAGAGCGACCCATCTCCCAAAAAATTACCAAACCAAAAGGAAAATTGCATTGTAACATCCAATAAGAAACTCAAGAACCAAATTAAATGATTTCCAAGTAGGAAAAAACGACAAAAGGGGTCAAAAAAGTGGCAAAAAGGGCCAAAAAATTCTATAAATAGAAGCTGACAGCTCATTTTCACCATTGCAATTTGAAAATTAACCAGAAGGTAAAAAATACCCCTTTGATAAAGAAGTTGATTCCAGAAGCTTTAGAGGATGAAACAAACTTCTGCTCGAACCAAGTAAGTACAAACTCATCCCTCCTGCACTTCCATTCTTCCTTTGTGAATTCTTTTTTGTTTTTTGGGGGGCACACTCTCCTAAAAAAGGGTGGCCCTACATTTACGTGGGTTGTCCAAGGACAACCCGCATATGTACTTAGGAAGAAAATAGTCTGCATGCGTACATACATGACTGTGTCCAAAACAACCCGTGTACACTCTCAAAAGCATGGAAAAAAAATAAAAATGTAAGAGGTAACTCCCCTTTGAATTGTCATGGAACAAGATGTATGCCCACTGGAAGGAGAGGGAACATGAGGATATTGATATCTTGGTCGATGAGGAACCTGCTGCCATTGTCACATTAAAACAATGTGGGTTGTGGAAGTTCTACCGATGTCCGTTCATGAGGGCACAACCCAGGTTACTGAATACCTTGGTGGATTACTGGCATCCAGATGCAGAGGCATTTCTAATAGAGGGGAAGTCATTGACTCCAACAACTGAGGACATATAATTCTTGACTGGCCTCTCAAGGAGAGGGGAACTGTTAAGATCCAAAGACTGAATACAAAAGCACCACAACAGATATATCATAACAATATGAGAAACCACACTTTATTATATCAAAACCCTTAGGGTAGGGCAACACCGTACAATGGATCCTATTATGGAAGGGATCCTCTCCTATTCACTTGCCTCTTCAAGGGGGCATCCTCCTATTGAGCTAACGCTCCAAATACCACTTGTTAAGAACCAGAATACTGAATAAAAAAGCACCACAACAGATATACAAGAACAATATGCAAAATCTTCTTTATTACCATCAAACCCTTGAGGTAGGGCAACACCATACAATGGATCCTATTATGGAAGGGATCCTCTCCTGTTCACTTGACTCTTCGAGGGGGCAACCTCCTATTGAGCTACCGCTCCAAATACACTAATTCTCTTCATGTCTCATTACATTGCTTGAACCCCTTTATATAGTGCTATCATCTCCTAAGAACATTCTAGAGGAGGAATCTTCTAGAAGTAGAACCTTCTAAGAAGCCCTCTTACATTAATTATATCTAATTACCCATTTATTATATCTAACTACCATAGTGGGCCTTATTTAATAATATAGTGGACCTAGTCCACCTTACATTGAATGACCTCCACCATTATCACTATGGGCCCTCTAGGCCCCCCCACTACCTCTCTAGCTACCTTACAGGAACTAGTCAATCTGCACACTTTCCCCCCTAGGCCCTTCAACATTGCAGACTACATCGAGATGTATTGCGAGGTTAGCATTGAGAAAGTAGGTTCTCAAGTGCCCATCAAAAATATCACCAACTTGTCACTGAAGGTAATTCTATTTCTTATTGGGTGGATCACTGGATATGCAACCATACACTAGGCTTCCCAGGTGCACATGCATTATGGAATTCAGTGCCTGGATGCACGTATTTACGACTGGAGTATGACCATGCTCACTTGCATGAAGAGGCAGTTGACAGAGTGTCGAGAGCGTAGCAACAAGAACTTCGGGTTTGGCACCATCCTATGCTCATTATTCTTTGAGAGGGTGCCCAGTCTGAGTTCCAAAGAGATAGTATGGGGGCATGTGGCCTCCTTCCTAGTGGTATGTAGATGGGAAACATTGTTTCCATGACAGGAGGGAGGAAGGACCATAGAGGCCTTCGACGACAAATTCTTCGACTGGTGGGCATGACAGATTCCAACCATATAGGACTACCCCTATGCTAGAATCAACTTCTTGAGAGATCCAAACATGCTCGTACCTCCCGAAGAGGAGCGAGGAGAGCTAGGTACATGTTTGTAAAGTTATTTAATTTTTAATTTCTTTTATATATATCATTTTTATTGTCTTATGGATCACATTTTTTACAAATGTATGTACATGAGTATGTGTTTTCTTCTTTTTATGTGTGTGGATCATGCCAATATAATACTTTATTAGCTAGAGTATCTGTCATTGATTTAATCTCCTATGAACATGGATATACTTAATGTAATCAAAGTAACGTTCTAAGAGACGTACCCTAAGGAAACGTCAGTGTAAAGTAGGATCATAAGTGCGGTAAACTCCATTTAACTGGGACACAACCAACTGAGCATATAAGTAGACTCGGAGGTCAGAGATGAACAACTCTATCATTGCATTGTACTCGGTGACATTGTTTGTGGCGTCACCTAGATAGATACGTCTGGAAGATAGCAACTGGCCTTGAGGAATACAAATCACCCAAGCTGTGGAAGAAAGCCTCTGAGTGTGTCGGATAGCGCCATCCGTGAACCCAAATAACACCTTTAATTCACTTGACATCTTCCATAGTGAAAAAGATGACATAAATAGCGACACATCCATAAAACAAAAAAGACAAAAAATTGTATAAGAACTATACATATATACAAGAAGTCACCCATGCGAGCAACCTAAGAGTAATACTTCTTGAGGTAGAGCCCATTTCTAGGCTCCACCAAGGCATTTCCCTCAAATTCAACTAGACGATAAGCACCCTTCTTTAAGACCTCTTTCACAATGAAAGGTACGAACCACATGGGTTTGAACTTGCCTGCCCCCAGGGGATCCTTTTCTTGGTCATAGACCAAGACAAGATCACCTTTGGAGAAAATCCGAGGACGAACGAACCGATCATATTGCCACTTGACTCATTGCTTGTGAGCCTCGTTAGCCAAGGCTGCATCATGACGTTTCTCATCGAGCTGCTCGAGATATAACAAGCGTTCCTCAAGCAATGAAGTGTCTGGCAGTAACTCTACTACCAACTTTAAATACGAGATATGGAACTCAATAGGCAAGACTGCTTCCAGCCCATAAACGAGTTGAAAAGGTGAGAAACCGGTGGCTGTCTTTACAAAAGTTTGATAGGACCATAACGTTGAGTACAACATCAAATTCCAATTTGACTTAGCAGAATTGATCGTTCACTGAAGAATAGTCTTGAGGGACTTATTCACAACTTCCACCTGACCATTTGCTTGTGGGTAGTAGGGTGATGAATGTTCTTGCCTCAACCCAAGCTTTGATGTTAACTCAAACATCATTTTTTTCTGGAAGTGACTT
Organism: Picea mariana; assembly: GCA_032191745.1. Taxonomy (NCBI): domain Eukaryota; kingdom Viridiplantae; phylum Streptophyta; class Pinopsida; order Pinales; family Pinaceae; genus Picea; species Picea mariana. The sequence continues at coordinate 7,099 of JASDQU010501843.1, forward strand.
CCATGGTCAGTGACAATCTCCTTCGGGATGCTGAACCTTGATACTATTTGGTTAAAAATGAAGAGAGTCACTGTTTCTCCTTCATTGTTAAATGTCGACATATCCTCGACCCACTTTGTGAAGTATTCTACCGCTACGATGATATAACGATGCCCCCTGGTTGAAGCTGGGTGACATGTAGTAAAATCAATCCCCCACTTAGTGAAGGGACCAACAATGATGACGGGAAACATGGGAGAAGGATGTTCGCTCATCTTTCGAGAGAATATCTGACATGGGTGGCACTTCTTGACCGACTCAATGCAATCCTTGATCAACGTAGGCCAAAAATAACTGACTCGTATAATATTTTGGGTTGTTTCCAACCTAGACAAATGACCACCACATGCTCCAGTGTGGCAGTCATTAAGAATGAGTTATGCTTCCTCATGTATAAGGAACTGACGAAGAATGCAATCTATGCCTCGACGATACAAAGTGTCATAGAGTATGAGATAGTTTCGTTCTTGATGGTGAATTCCCTGACGCTCATCGAGGGAAGCATAAGTAGGGCACTTCAAAGTCTAGATGTAGACTAGTATATCTCCATACCAGGGGTCTGAAGATGTGATCATAAAAAGAAATCCTTTAATAGGCGATTCTTCGGGCGTAACATCACTTGATTCAACCGAAAGTTTCGAAATAAGTTCCAAAAGGCCAACAACTTTTTGGATTTCGTAGAAACAAAATCCAAGTCAAATTCTTGGAGGATTACAATCCATCTACTGATATTTCTACCAATGACCCATTGCATCAACACATATTGAAAGGGATTCACAAAAACAATGATGGTGGTCTTGCAAAGAAGGATATAATGACGAAACCGTTGGACAACATGTACTGCTACCAATGTAAGCTTATCAACATGGGAATAGTTGAGTTACGAACCAACTAGGCCTCAGATCAGGTAATAAATCACATGCTCCTCAAGCTGATCATCCTCTTGAACCAAGACCATGCCGATGGTCAACTCTGCGGTGACCAAGTACAACAAGAAATATATGTTATAATCAGTAGACTGGAGCATAGGGGCATATGTAAGGGTGCATTTCAATGCTTCAAAAGAGCATTGAGAGGCTTCGTCCTAGCATAAAGGGACTCCCTTTTTCAATAAAAGCATGAACCCTTTAGTGATGTCGATGTAGTTTGTGACAAAATGCCAAAGAAAGTTTATTTTCCCCTATAAAATCTGAAGTTGGGGTATTGTGCATGGGGGAGGCAACTGAACTATCACCTGAACATTAAGAGGATCGATCATGATCCCTGTTGTCGAAACTATGAAACCTAAAAGACAACCCGATGTCACACATAAACTGGACTTGTTAGGATTCAAGAGAATCCGATAGTAGTGACATCATTCAAAGATTAGTCGAAGGTGTGTGGGATGATTAGATCTCTTGCAAGAGCGTGATGCTAGATCATCAAGATAATCCTTGACTATATGTCTAAGGTCGTGGAAAGAAAAAGACATGGCCCGCTAAAAAGTGGATCCAACATTCTTCAGGCCAAACAAAATCTTACGATAAGAAAATGTTCCCCAAGGACAGAATAATTTTTTTTTATGTTGGTCTTCAGGTTTGATCTGAATCTGGTTATATCCCAAAAAACCATTCATGAATGAAAAGACCTCACAACCTGCACATTCATTGACAATCTAATCGATGAACGATGTGGGAAAATTATCTTTTGGATAGACCTTGTTCAAGTCACGGAAGTTCATGCACACATGAATCGTACCCTATTTTTTGTTAACTGGAACGTGATTTGACACCCATTGCATCAACTGTAAGGGGTAGATAAAACCGGATTTAAGAATTTTCTTTACTTCAGCCTTAATTGTTGCCATTTTCCTAGGATTCACCGGATGAAGCTTCTGTCGGACCGACTTGGCATCAGGATAAGTCATTATTTCATGTTCGATGATTCTTGGATCAATGCCTTTCATTTCCTTGTAAGACCAGGCAAAAATGTCATGAAATTCCTTAAATAACTCTCTATAAATTCGAATCTCTTTAGGGGAGCAATCCACTCCGACGAAAACATTCTCCATGACGCCAGGGGTTCTAGAGATATCTATAGGGATCGTTTCAATGATACTTGCCATATTAACCTCGACGTAAACTACGTGCATTTCCATAGGATTAATAGGACAAGACCTATCTCCACTCATAGTCAAAACAAATTCACTTTCCTTTATTCTTCTTAACTCTGGGAGGAAGTAAGATCTGTGATGGTGATCATCCCATGGTCTGTTTAGGACAAAACATGCCTCAAGAATCACCTCATCTGAGGGAAAGACCAGGTCTAATGAATTTATAGTGGTGAGGGAACCTTGAGACTAAATAGGCTCTATAAATGGATTTAAATCTTGTGTGAGAGTCGGATCGGGGTCAACCGAAGCTCATTGGACAATACTGTACACAAATTCTGCCATGGAAAAGGGCATGGCCATGCAAAAATTCCTTGTCCCTTCCATCAAGGCATATGGGGAAGGAATAGTCCACAGATCGTGAAAGTAAGTCATTCTAAATGACGACACTTGAAAAATATCATCCCTAGGCTGGTTGGGGGCAACTGATATAAGATTGACATTACTAGAAGGAGGCGGGTAATCGAAAGTACCCATCAATGATGGACACAAACCAACCCCTACGTTGATGGTGCTAGGTTGAGGGTTATCAATCATCGGGACTGTGGATGCCCCCGATGAGGGGTCAGGACGGGAGAAAGACAACTGGTCAATGGTCATGATTCGACCCTCGTGTGGAAACAATAAGACCCAAAAAACTATGGCAACGACTGCATGCATTGCAAAGGTCCAATTCCTTCCTAACAGAAGGTTGTATTTGAGAGGTGCATCAACCACTTCAACTTTGACACACATGATCTTCCCTCCTAAATGCATGAGGAAAGAAGGAATGATTCCATGTGGTCTGAATGAATGACCATCGAAAGAAGTAAGAAAAGTAGGCGACGTTGACAAAATGGGTTGGCCAATGGCCTTCCAACATGCCAATAACATCACACAAGTCGAGGTGCCCTCATCAACCACCATAAAAAAGATATTCCAAGTAAAATATTTCATGGTGTAAGACAATAATATCTGAAATGCAACATGGTAAGGGAGATGAGGTTTCAAGTCAGTTGGATTGAGAATGATTGCTCCCAGGTTACAAGTCTCTGCTGATCCCAAGGCAGATAACAGATCCTTTATATATAAAGGGAAGCTCTGGAGGACCTCCAAAGTGGACATCATGCAAGGGGTTTGTGTCAAATCCTCCACCATAGAATAGTTCTGGGTGACCCTTGCGTTCAAATTATGAGAATATTTCTTGAATGCCCCTTTTAGGATGTGTGTCATTGTTTCGTCCATCGTCTTCTCAATCAGGAGAGGAACTAGTGGGTTTGTGGCTTCTTTACCCTTTTTGGTAGATTCCAACATTCTGTAATCTCATGACCTGGTTGCTATATAAGCATCACCTTTCATCATGTAGATGTTCATGACCGAGGTATTAGCAGAAGATGCGGGGGGTCGCTGACTGTCCCCATCCACGCTCGAAGAATCCAAGGCTTGATCCATGTGCTTCCCATGTGAAAATGGGTTCGTCATCACAGTAGGCTGCTGCTGCACCAATAGTTTCTGGGCCTCCACAATTCGAGGGCACAGGTGAGTCGGGTGGTCTTCCGTGCAAAGATTACACAGATACTTTGAATTTATCTTCTTTGTATTTCCCCTCCCAGCATTCTTGTTAGGCTTCTTATCCCCTTTACCCTTCTTGTTTCATTGTTTTTTCTTTCCTTCAGGCTGTTGGTTGGCCTTCGAGTTCGTCGACTTCACATTATGTATGCTCGACATTTGGGTAGGGCGAACAGCCGAACCAGAGGTTTGGCTAGTCGTTGTCTGTTGTATTGTCAATTGTTGTAATTGATTTGACAACAGATCAATGGAATTTCCTTGTGTTGAACCAACTGTACTATCAACATGTGGTCCAGACTTTTTTCTAGCCTTATCAAGGATGGACCGTGGTGCATCTCGCAAGATCTCATAGGGTAAGCCATATTGAGAGTAAATCTGTTCGAGTTGTTGCGCTCTCATTATCACCTCCTCCTCTGAAAACACTCCCTAAGTTGCAACATCTTTGGATAAAACTGGTACCAAAGACTTCAGGAACCACTCTAGCAAGAAATCCGGTGGGACATGTACCTTAATCAATCTCTTCCGATGCCACCATTCTCAGATGTGATCTGAGATATGATCGGCCTTAGTCTGCTCAAAGTTGGTCAACAATTCGGTTTCAACATCGTATCTCATAGGTAGTTGGAAATGGTGTAGTAAAACCATTTCCAAGTCACTAAAGTAAGAATACCTTGAGAGGTCGAGCTCAATGTACCATTTCGTGGCACCCTTGATGAGAGTGCATTGAAATAGACACAACTGTACAGAGTCGTCTCACAGCGAGTTTGACGAGGACCATAGGTGGAAAGTTGTCACGTGATCACCCTGGTCTTCTCTAGGATTGCCTTCGAATTTTGGAATATCTGAAAGAAGCTTAGTTGGCATGGGGGGCCAGTGTGGATCATGAAAAATTGGGTCGTTAAGAAATCTTGACAAGTTTGGCAGAGGTAAAGTTGCTAGAAACTGTAGTTTGTGTTGGGTACTATGTACATGAAAAAGGGGGCCTGGAGTTTGACTGGCACCAGGTTGCCAGGAAAAGTTGGGTTTCTAGCTAGGGTTCTTGTAGACACCATGGCCTTGACCAGCGTATGGAAACTACATTTGTTGGGATATCATGGGCTGATTCCTGTAATTGGATGATGAGGGTTGGGCGGGGATTACTCCTTGTGTTGTGTTCCAAGATTCCGGAAGGGGTTTCCCCTAGCCAATATGACGAGAATAGGTACTGAGCCTTGCCCAGGGTTCCATTGACCATGGAAAGGGTTTCCCTCGACCGACATCCCTTGCAATGGAACTAATCCCTACCAAGGATTCCAAAGTCCTTATGAGGAGAAAACTCCTGTACTTGCCGCCTATGTAGGAATAGTACCATTCACAAGATTCTGTTCTCTAAAACCAGGGTTGCCCCCAGATGTGACGACAACCGATGAAAAAGTGTTATTACCAAACACATCAAAAAAAGAGAATGACATGGATCCCACCGACGTAGTGTAATACAAAGGTCCTAAACTACCTGCTCCAAACAAGCTGTGGTTATCACCTGGCCTGATGGATTGCTAGAAAGCACCACCAAGCGAGGGGGACAGAGGAGGTATATGACACCTACCGTAATGGATATCATTGAAAGGGATTGAGGTTCCCCCAGTAGACCCTTGCACGAGAGCGTTTGAGCTCCCTGCCCCCAGACCCATGGTTTATAAGGTGGAGTAGGTAAGGATGGAGTTCGAATCAAAGCCGACCATCCCATATGAATTTAAATGGAGGGCTCTTCACACTCTATGTGAATGGAGCAGTGGTCAATGTTGATGATGGTATCAAACTAATTCCCGAGGTAGAGGGGGTCGAGACCACTGTGGTCCGGACCAATGAAGGTGGGTTAGGAGGCAACATACCTCCTTTAGTATTAGTCGAAATGAGAGTATGAGGACTCCTAGACGAAGTAGAAACATTTTCTTTCATCGATGCCTATAATACTATCTGACGCTCGTAAATGTTACTCTTAGAGGGAAAAATTGTACCAATATTGGCGCCGAAAAGTCAGTGATCAGAGGGTTGGCTAGCCTGAGAGCTTCCGCTCCAAGGTCAAAAATAGTAGGTTCCTCCAGATTCGAGTAATCTCCTCTCGAAGCTGGCTTGGGAATAGTTTCCTGTAGCCCAGTTGCTTTGAATGACCCTTGTTGGTCAAGTCTTGGCTGTAACGGTTGCGGTGGTGGCTCTAATGCAACCAGTGACAGGCCCTGAAGCCTTCATGACCAATGGAGCTCCTAATCTTCCACCTTGTGAAAAGATCAAAGACACAGTAAGGATTTAACTAGCATTTTAAAACCAAGCACAGACTAGAAAAAATCCTATAATATAAACCAAGCAAACCACTATCTAGTTGGAAGAATAGTTACGCCAACCAACACTAGAGAAACTTACTGGTGCAAGTGCAACTTGAACACAGAAGCACCCTCCGGGTATACTTTGCAAAGTGTGACCCGACATCTATCCTAGGTACTGCAGTATACCCCCGCAGTCACCTGTGTAAGTCCCTAGAATAAAGTAAACTGAGTTGCAATATCGTGAACAATCACTAGGCGGGTACAATCTACAGTCAGGTGGATCGCAATGAGCAGGATAACAAGTCTGAAACCTATCGAAGGTATCGAAAGCAAGTGTCCCGGAAGACAACAGAGGATCTCAAACAGATTCGAGTTCCATGAAGTTACATAGGCAAATGTGAGCGATAGTATTCCCACGACAGATCCTCAATATGCGTTCCCCACTACATTTAGTCCGGCTTTGGAGGGGTTATCTCTACTG
>JASDQU010501843.1:13718-26182 GCA_032191745.1 Picea mariana
ATCATTTCGAAGAAGAAGAGGTTTTCTCCCTTTATGGGTTTCCTCATGAAAATCTGTCTCTGTGTGTATTTTATGTGTGACTGATGATCTTTACTCTTACTGTACATATGCTGTATATTGCTTGATGACACATGAAGAAATATTAACTTTTATTTAAAAGGTATAAAATTGTTTAAGCTTATAAACAACTGATTCACCCCCCCCTCTCAGTTGTTTTAGTATTTCCAACAGAGGATGATGACCATGTGGTGGAGTAGAGGATGTGGATGGGTCTATTGATGAGCTAGATGGGGTAGGATCATGAGCATGACTCCTCAACCTCTCGATGAGATTGATGAAACCAAAAATGTGACACATCAACAATGTCATGTCATGAGGAACACTCCTCCATATTGTAGGGAGATCCTTTACCCGCAATATGTCTCTAACGGGTGCGGGTACCACTCTGTGACTAGTCATGACACCGCATAACTTATCCGCCACCTCTATCCAGACTCTTTGATCTAGCCTGCATGGCATGTGGGGTCTCTATATTGTAGGCTGGTCCTCTGCCTTCTCCATAACCTCATCCCATTGGGGAGGCTCATCCCCAACATATGTGCCAATCTATGCAAAACAATAAACAATAATAATAATATAATTGAAACAAAATGTTAAAATAAATTACATGTGCATTAAATAAGACATAAAAATGTGCAACTGCTCTATGATTTGGTGGCTTGGATACTATAAATTGGATGTTTGGACATCCTCTCCAATCCAACCCTGTGTACAGGTATTGTACAATATCGAGGATAAGATTTTCCTCGCTAGACAATAAATCACATACATCCCTACCGAACGGAGAAATGGGAAACTTAGGTTGTCCCTTCTTGGGTATCAATTGCCCCCACATGTGCATACAAACATCAAGCATATGTATAGTAAAAAATGAGGTACTACTGGCCGAGTGGCATGAACCCTCTAAAAAAATAGTGTAAATAACTATAACACGAATGGGAAGAATATTGTCCCATGTACAACTACACGAAAATGATCTAATGCATGAAAAAACCATCTCAAAAAATTCTCCAACCACCTAATCAATTGGGGACTCTACAATAAACTATCTAAAACAAAAAAGAGAAAATAATTCACTACCCATAAGAGATATACTATGACAGTACTGAGAGAATAAGACACATGAACCTAACGTCCTCTCTACCAAATTAACGTATCCACAGTTGACCACCAATAACTTGAAACTACGAAGAGGAATGAACCTTCAGATGGACATATCTCTGCATATATTCCAGCTGGGTCTCTCCTACAACACCATGCAATAGCTTAGGGAACTGGGGAAAAGCATCCCCCCTCCTAGACAACCCAATGATGAAATAAACATCCTCCTCCGTGGGATGATACCACAAATCGAGACCGACCCAGAACCTCTGTTTTCCATGATCCCAATGATGGATCGACTATGGTAACAAAAAAGAGTCCCCCCTGAGGGATGTACCCTTGTGATAAAACTTCAAGAGGCCAACATGCATCAAAAGGTCATGTGTCGGTTGTGAAATAGGGTGAGGGAACAACTCCTTCTCCCCCTCCCTGGGTTCCCACTCATGCACAAATGTGTGTGTCTCGACTTGTTTTTGTTGATGCTACCCCTCCTCTCATCCTCTTAGTCTCTGATTCATATGCAAATATTGTTTGGAACATATATATAGATTAAAAAAATTGAAATTATAAAACACACACATATATAAATAACTTGTATTTAAAAAAATATAAAATCAATTTTTTTAAAAAGGTAACTGGTGCACCTAAAACAGAACATACGCCCCACCCACAATTATATATATCATAAAAACATCACCTCCATGTGATGTTGTTTCTAACCCTCACCGATGCACCACCATGTATTTTAGTGGTGCATCCCATAAGATGTATCACACCGTTAAATTGTGAAATAATCATCCCAATTCCCTTCTATTTACAACAACGGTGTTGGCATGTAGTGGGAAGACCCAGGGTTAAACATTAATTCACCAAAAAATCCCAAGATACTGGCCCTTTCGGCATCACCCACAAGAAGGTGAATTATCACACAAAGTAGCTATGGTGATTGCAGGAACTAGGCTTCCACAGTCATGTGGGAATATGAGGCATTCATTCTTTACTATTTTCTTAACATTCATTCATATATTCTATGTGCAAAACCACAATAGCATAATAACCTATATCGTATATTCATTCAACATATGCCCGGAACCATGAGATCATATAATGTATTCATATTAACCAATCATTATATGTGCACATTATACAGAATAAACAAATAAATCACAACAACATACACATCATAAAAAAATGATTTAATGTGGTTGACCCCAACTGGGCTACGTCCACAACGACTTGCTTCTTATATTATTCATTCACACTCTTCCTTACAATGGGTGTGCATTGTGCTCATACAATGATCTTCAGTAAAACCCAAAACTACTCATGTCGTTATATGTTGTAGTACACAGATACCTCTAGATCATACTCATCCACTCAACAAAAATACAGTACTGAACTTATGAGCTACTCAACTACTCAACCACTCATTCCCTTCTTCTCTAATCATCTCTTTATAACCAAAATCCATTGCATATTTATAGTTTTACAATAGGGATTATCCCATTACAATGTGGAAAAAATGTCCCAAAACTCATAACTAACTTCCGTCTCATGCACGCTAACTCCTTAAAATGCACTATCTTCCTTATGCGTGCACTGCTTCTTTGCTGATTTTTCATGTGATCCACTTCTACACAATTCCCAAAACTTACCCAAAATGGCCTACTCCAACATGCCCTCGAAACTCACTTGTGGCTCATCTCGAGCCACTTCAGGCCTGCGTCCATGTCGCCATGAACTTGTGAAATATTTCTCATGTGGGCGCGACCTTTTCTTTGACTTGTGCTCCCTGCGACAACATTTCTTTTTCTATCGCTACTGTAATATGTGTCTTCTTCTTCTCTTCATTGTATTGTAATTCCTTCCTTGCAATGCGTTGTGCAGCTACCGATTCCTATGCTACTTGGAATGTTTCTTCTTGCAACATCTCTAACTTCTACACTCAAGCCTATTGTTCTACTCTTAATTGGCTCATGTCTAAGTATAACTTACTATTCTTTGCGAGTGCATTCATATTTACTTCTATTTGCAGAGTGCTCATGGTTTCGTTGAACTTTTTCACCCTATCCTACATATCCTTCAACTTCTGCTTGATTTATTGCAGCTTTGCATATTTTTCAGTTGCGTCCCCACTTGTGTGATTTCTTCATACAACTTGGCACACTCCTATGCTAAAATATTGATCCTTTCTACTGTCGTTGTTATCGTCTTCTCTCTTTATTCCCTTTCTTTTGGTGGTGTGCTCGGTATATGGTGCACTTCCAGATCATTAATCTTTGTGTAGAAGCCTTGAATGGGTTTGCCAATATTCATAACTTGTGCTTCTAACATGGTTTCTTCCTATATAAACAAATCAAGAATGATATTGTAAACCCCCTTGTACTATCCGTGTTATTCTCTCTATTCTCTGTTGCTCTTTATGAAAACTCCAAATAAAAGTAACTTCTAGCTTTCAAACTTTCCATTGCTCTTATCACCTGTCTCCAACTGTTTTTGTTCTTCACGACAAAACTTACTGTCCAATACACTTACCTTCATATTCAACTCTTTCCTTAATCTTTCATTAAATTCGTATCCTCGACGGATTATGCATTAGATTTTATGACATGTCAAAATCTTCTTTCCATTCTTCATTTATGGTTATGCGGTACCACTACTTCACCATCATGTCCACTCTTAAATACTTGTCCCATCAAGTTGGATATTTAATGCCTTCAATCATCATCCACATGGATCTTCATCCTTTCCTTATTTCTTCATACTCTCTTTCTCCTTTTTGCGTAGTTCACCTTCCTCTTTCTTGTCTGCATCATTTTCTGATTCATACTTCCAACCTTCAAACTCCTTTATTAATTTTCTTCTTTTTCTCTTTTTATTTTTTTTATGTCTATAATACATTATGGTACAAGTACTATGGTACACATATTGTGCATTGAGACTAGTGCGTGGAAGCTTGAATGTCCCTATATAGTTTCAACCGACTACCATTAACCAGTCCTTCCACAAGTTCTCCAATTGAACAACACCTACATCTGTCACAAACGTGATCACATATAGTCCTAGAAGTGCATCTGGAACTTCCTTGGGTGCTACAAAAACTTGTTTTCATAAAGTAACACTAAGTCTTGTGTCTAAAATTTCTTCTGTTTTATGTTCCTTTCATGCAAATCTTTCTCGTGCACTTTTTTCACTTGCTGATGGAAACCTATGACAAATTGGTCTTCTTTGAGTTCTACTAGTTATGGCAGTCTCTTTTCCATTGCACCGGAATCTGTAGCTACTACAACCACTCTAGAAAATATTGCTAGTGCATTCTTTAAACCAAACGACATTACAGTGTACTGGTAACAACCCCATACTATCACAAAAGTGGTCTTATATCTGTCTTCTTGCGCAATCTCGATCTAGTGGTATCCTGAGAATCCATCTGTGAAAGAGTGAGCCTCCTGACCCCCTACATTTTCCAGTACTTCATCTATAAATGGTGTAGGAAATGGATCATGTAAACAAGAATCATTCAAATTTCTCAAATCTACACATATCCTGATTCCTCTTGTCTTCTTATTTTGCACTACCATTGGAATGATCCATTCCGATTCTTCAACGGGTTGTATAATTCTAGCTCCTAACATCATGTCTATCTCTTATTTTACCTTTTTCTTATATGGGAGGTTCATTCTATATGGTATTTTTTGCACACGCTTGACATCTTGTTTCAACGATATCTTCATCTCTCCTAACTCTCCAATGATTCCTTTCATCTATGAGAACATAGTTGGAAATAGATGTTGATACTCGTGTAGTAAGTCATCAATATTCTTGGCTGTCTCATCGCTCCAGTAGTATCCTATGTTGGAAAACTTTGGCTTATATTTTGTACTAATGTTCAATTTCCATGTTCTTAGGGGCTTTGCATATATAGTTGACTCAAGGTAGAATCCTTCTACTACACATTCCCTTTTAGTTTATGTTATCTGCAAATTCCTTGGGACTTCATCCTCATGTTCTTCTTCAAAAACATTATAATAGTGCAAGACCTCTTCAACTGTTGCGGTAACTCTAGGTGTACTATATATTGAGCCTTCTGTCACAAAAATATTATTCTTAATAACCTGCAAGGCTGAGTCAATTAACGAATTATTATTTTCAAAACTGAATGTTACCTTGAATTTCTCAGTTAATTCTTTCCAATCCCCCGTCCCTCTGCACACTTCTAGTTCAATGTACCAATTCTTCGAGATAATGTCTAGAGTATGCACAAATAAGTGCATCCATTCTTGCTAAGTTGATGATATCCACTTTGTGGTAAACTTCGTAATATGGTTTGTTGGGAAACTTAATCCATTATACTTTTTCCTAATACTTTCATTCTCTGTTCCAAATCTGACTTGTAATAACCTTTTGCACTACTGCCAATCTCTTATTCCATCCTTGTGCGTAGCCCACCATCTCGTAGGGGTTTCTTTCAATGAAACATCTAAAGCTAATAATATTTTCTAATATGATATTTGTAATTTAAATTCTCCTAATAAATACACTACATCAATTAGTCCATCATACATGGGAGGTTCAACTATTTCAGTTCCAATCCATTGTAGTGCGCGGTTAATCCTAGTGCATTTTCTTGTCGATACTTCATGCAATCTTTGTTTCCAATTCTTCAAGGCTTATTTTGAGTTTGAAACACATGAGATGATACTCCTCCAACTAAGTACACCTTCAGTTGTAGTATTCACATAATAATCCATCTGCACAATCATATTATACATATTATCAAGTTATTTTCTCTTTGCTGGTTCTACATATCTTCTTCCTTCAGTCGGGTCTAACGACGCAGTAACCTTCAAGTCTTCTACTTCGAATACCATCTATATCTTCTTTAGGTCAATGATATTGTGATTATTAAATGCCCAATAAAGTCTTAATAGTGTTGAATAAGGTGTACTACAATCTACTATTTTGATCACTTCGAAATATGGCTACATTGTGCACTCCATCAATAATGACACTTACTGTTGTAAACCTTCCCACTAAAATGATATTATGTTGGTTCACTAATCTCAAATGGATAGGTGACCAAATTAGTTTTGGCTAGCCCATCACCTCCCAAGTCCGTCTTGGGATAACATTCACATGAGAACCTAAATCTAGAATGATATTGTCCATGTCGTAATCTCCTATATGTGTGTTGAGCCGAAACTCCCTACCTGTTCTCTTCTTACTGTGCACCTGGTTAAATTCTCTCTGTGTGAGATGTTTCTCTTTCTCTTGGGAAAAATGTTGAGTCATTCCACGCAAACTATTCAAAGAAGATTTATATTTTTTTTAATTATAAACAACTTCTTAAAAAACTTTGCAAAGTGATTACCTTTCCAACTTGCTTTTCTGAATGGTCATAGACTAGAGGCATATCAAACACCGGTGGTCTATCATACAAGGTTGGTGTTAACACATAAGATTGTATGGGTAAAACAAATTCACCTTAGTTTTGTTCTTTGAGTCATAAGGTTTATAGGACATAGGTTTTGAGTATTTAGGTTGTAATCATAAGTTAGATTTGGTTTCAGAATGAATAAGGCTATGTATAGCCTTGGTCTAAAATTTGAGCTATGAGATTGTTATCATGACAGGTAAAAAACCTCATGAGTCATACCTTTGGTTGTTTATATCATTTCCTTGACATGTCATACATCCAGGTTGTACTCAAAGTATCCCCTTTGTCACTATAAATCCATTCAAGTGTGAAAGCTATATTTGAGTTAGCATTGTGAATTGGCACTACGAACTAGTTAAGGAAGAGGGTTGTGGGTTGGACAGGGTGCAAGAATCTTGTTGCAAATTCAAAATTACAAGCATTGAACTCATGGTCATCAGATAATCCATGAGATTTATTTTATTGTTTAGATGTCAGGAAGGGTTTGGCTACTTGATTTTCTTTTGGTGCTACAAACTGGCTCAGGCGCTGCGAATTTAGACAGGCACTACAGAATGTGCTGCGGAAACTCTGTTCTAAGACTGATGAACTTATATTTTTGATCAGTTGAATTCCAGGAGGATTTATGGGTGAAAACGGATGAATTTTCAAAATCCAAATGAATTTATTTTCAATAACGGACCCAAGAACAATAACCTCTTTCATTTTTCACATAGGTGTCACGGATTGGGAGATTCAAAGGAATCTTTGAGCCCTATTTTTTCAGTTTTCATGATTTCCTATTTGAGGCATGTTTTGTGACACACATTCCGGACATCTGGAGATGAATTTCAAGAAACCGAGNTTTTTATTTAGAACGATATTATCTACAAAAACCATTCTCATATTTTACACAACTATTATATTTTTATAATTACATGTGACATTTTGAATCCTAGTTTTCAGAATTTCGCCTCATGAAAAGCAGGAAATCAGTTAAAAAGTGTCATTCTCTATTTGTAACTATTTCTATTTTGGGAAAGGGGTTGGAATTTGAATTGGTGAGATGGAAAGGACCTATAGTGATATATATTTCATGGTACAAGAGTAGAGTAGGGTTAGAAAGAGCTAAGGGAGGAGGCATAGTAATAGAAAATGAACTGGTTTTTTTTTGCAGCTCTGTATGCCTCACTGAAGAGCATGTATTTCAATTGATGTTGCTAATACTAATCTGGAACATAGTTAATTCCTTTTTCTTCTAGTTTCTGGTTATGTGTGAAGGATTCATTCTATTTTTTTATGCAACAAAGGATTTGACCGTGTGAAAGCATCATCATAAACTTCTTTTAATTCTTGAAGTAGGAGGATATTTATTTATGGAATTTTCTTCAGGGATTAGTCAGTTGGACTAGATGTACACCTTGACTATTCTGTTTATGTTTCTTCCTCAACCTTCTTTGCAAATTTTATCTTGTTTATGTTCCGATTTATATTAGAATTTCTCTGTGGGAACATGGTCTGATGTAGACACCATTGTTCATTGATGAACAATTTTTATTAGCTCCCTCCCACCTTTCAAAAACACACTTGTTGTTACATTTACCATTACAAATATATTTGATGGGTACTGGACTTATCCTCTAGTATTATGAGGGTGATTCTTAGTGCTAACAGGTGGTACATTCAAAGTTGATGCTATCTAGTCTGGTCCCATCACTTCTTTTCTTGCTTGCTGGTAGGTCTCTTTATCTTTTCTCAGATCAAACAATGGTAATGGATCCGCTTCTTTCCTTACCCACCGGTGAATTTTATTCCCTTGATCCACCACATCCGCTCCAATTAGCATTCCTCCACACGTAATTGTTTATATATTAGGTTGATCATCGTGTGCCTCTACTGCTATTATATCTACATTTGCGTTCCTCTTTTCTTGCCATTTTGCTATTAACTGTGGACAATATTGCATCGGATGGTCTAGTTCTTTGTAATACGTACATGTCGTGCATGGATTCGGGCAATCATTTGCTAAATGTCTGGGATTATTACAATTATAACATATAATAGGTCCTCTTCCTTGACCTATGAAGTCTCCATTTCCTCCTTTATTATAATCTCCTCTGGGAGTATTAAACTGCGGGAATCCCCCTTCTACTTCTTCACCTTGGACTCTATAAGAATATGTAGTGCACTCTCTCATTAGGTCCAATGCGTGACAATCCTTCTTTTTATGTATGACATACTTTCATAAATTTCAAAACAAATTCCTCGTACTACTCCGGTATTTCTACATCAATGAGAAATTACGAGGGTGGTGACTCACCGTCTTACAAATATCACACCATAGCCCTAGTGGGTTCAGATCTCCCATATTCAAATACTTTTGGAATGATGGAGACTCATATTTATGACGACCTTTTGTTTTAAAGGTGAAACACCAGAATCCCTCACTCTTTTATTTTCCTTTTGTAATTTCCTGTAATTGAATAGTTAGTGCGACCATCTATGACTGAACTCAAGCCATCCTCACATTATTTTCTCCTACAAGGGATGCTTCCAATTTCATAGCGATTTCCATAGCTTTTGATTGTGTCACAATCTTCTATTACGTCAAAGGGCACTGTATATGCAACAATAATCCTGCAATAAACTACTCTCTATGTTGTTCATCTAAAATCTAGAACGTTAAATGATATTTTAATATCTTAAACCTTTGATCATAGTCCCATACTGTTTCATTTACTATTTTCTTGATCTCCTTTATTTCTATAATGCACTATGACTGAGACTTACGCTTCTAGAATTCTTTCAACAAGACTTAAGTTACCTCTTCCAATGTTCTTGTCTAACCTGCAAGTGTAGTATTCTGATATTTCATATACCATAATAGTGTACGATATATGCAAGTTGTCGCCAACTGGTCAATTTTCATATCATCATCCTGGACATTCTCCACAATCCATATCATGTCACAAATGAACAAATGTTGTTTTGGATCTTTTGAACCGACCCCTTGAAAGAGAGGCATCCTTAAGGTGGGATCTACCCCTGCCATCGTGTTCTGTGTGGTATTCTTTCCTGATACCATTAACTGATTTGGACTTGACGCACTACTTTTTCTACTTTGGTTACTTCTAATACTATATTTACTTCCTCCACTAACTACAATTGACAAAAATTTCGATCTTACCTCAATTCTTGGTGACATACACATGGTCGTGGGTTCGATGCATAGTCCGATCTGAGTGGGATCTTCTTCTATTGGACTAAGATGATGGATATTTTCTTCTATGTACAGACTCCCTTCAATCTGAAATATTTCACCAGTGTCTCTTTCCTTGATCTCACTATGCTACCCCTCTCTCTCATCCACAATCCTCTTATTATTTGGTCTAAATCTATTACCACTATGCAATACTCCAATTTCTTCATTCGTTGCACACTCTTCTTCACTCGACATCTTCAGCCCGTCCGTTCCTCATTCCTTCTTTTCATATCTCTCTTCACTCATATCATTTCCTGGTCAACCCCCAATTCCCCTATGTGCGTGAAGGTTCTTAGCAATTAGATTCCATTGTCATCACTCCTTTTTTGCATAACCACATTTTAATCCATATAGATATTTACTTCAAGTATATTCCACATGGTCCCTTGAAGAATTATCTTTCAACATCATTGTACGTCTGAGTACAATCTATGGAAAATTAAGTAATGTTACCTCCCATCACACTATCCAACTAGTAGTCAACTGCACGTGATGTCTTATTGATTACTACAATAACTTGTCAGATCAATTCAGGAGCTGAATTCCTAAGAACCGAAGTCCGATATGTTCAATAAATCTATGGATCTACTCTGCTAACACATTTGGGAATTCAACAAAGAAAATTTTATGAAAATATGTAAAAACATACCTTTGTGTTAGCACAGGGGTAGACCCAGGGTTCAACGCTTCAAAAAAACACCAACAAAACCCTAACTACTGACCCTTTAGGCAACACCTGCGAAGCAGATGAAGTCTGACATGAGGTAGAGGCAGGGGGGGTTGCAGGACTCAAGTGTCTACAACCTAGCTGGGACATAGATCTGTGATCAAAACACTTCAAAAATCACTTAGCCGACAACATACATTAAGTTATGATCCTTATTGACATCACAGATTAACCCTAATTATAGATCAACGAAGTAACAACCAATATTAAGCACACCTAACCATTTAGCATATAGCATCAGAGTAGATCTAGAATTTATTCACATCATATATCACTAAGCATTCATAGACCTATCTATCATACATCAAGAACAGTGCACTAAGAAAATAAATACATAAACACCATGAACAACATTGCACAAAGAATAAAAACACAGGATATACATGGTTCGCCCCAGTGTGGGGCTACATCCACCAACTCTTCTTCTTATTTATTAGTCTCCTTCAATATTCTTAAAGGCACAAAGCCACAGAGTCGACTCCACCAAGGGACAAGAGATCGATGCGCACCTGTCCAGATCCTCCTTCCTTGAATTAGGTTAGGGAACAAAGCCTTACACAGTCTGTGCATAAAGCACTTACAAAACACTTGCACTTAGCCTTGCAAGACTTAACACATTCGTGCACAAAACTAACTAGCCATGCACTAAGCCAATCAATGACTAGTAACTTCTTACTTGCACTAAGCCACTCTAGACGGGCTTTGCTCTAAGTCCTATCTACTTATTTATACATTACAAAGGGGCATAAACATGGGTGAACCCATGGGCCGACATCCCATACCTGTTACATAAACCCTAAAACCCAAAAGGCTCGTAAAATGAGTGAGATACCGCGATATCCGCTTCGCCTGGGTGCTCCGTCTTCGACCAGCCTCTTGAAGTCCCAAAAATGGTCAAACATGACCAAGGTTCTCCCAAAACTTGGTCAAGGGCCAACAGGCCCCCAACACTCATCTATGACTTGTCCCGAGTCACTCTGATCTAGGTAGAACTGCTTTGAAGGCCTCGAGATTAGCTCGAGCTACCTCGACCTGTTGCTTCGCCAGAGCCTCCTACTCAGTGAACTCCTGAATGAATTACTTGGTTATAGGCCCTTACAGGTGTTGTTCTACTGTTGCGACCACTTGTTCCAACTATGATCCTTGTCCCTTGATCTCTTCAAAAAGTGTGTAGGCTTTGTCCTGCACCGGCTGGAGTCTCTGTGTCACCTCCATAACTTTTTTCTGAATGGCAGTGACCTGCTGCTGAACTGTGTGCTCCTACTGCGACCTCTTCATCTTCTCCACTATAGTAAGCAACTTCATCTGTGCTTGAAATGTCAACGCTTGTTTCTTTGCCTCTTGGAGCTATGCCTCGAATGTTCTCAGCTCTGGGTATTCTGCAAGGCGCTCATAGGTCTGCACACTTAGAGCACTTAGTTGCTTACATTTTTAAGCCAACGCTCTGATTCTTTCTACTGTGCTCCTGGAAGTTTCTTTCCTCTTATCTTGAACTTCTTGCAAAGTGTTTGACACTGCTTGAAGTTCTAGCTCTGCTACTCATGCTTGAAGCTGCTGAATGGCTTCAACGAGCTTCCCCACTTGGATCTCGACTGTCTTTTCTTCCATCTGTGCCAAGCCCGACACAAAGAGAAGTTCTCTAATCATTGTCTCTCTAACCGCCATCTACTCCGCAAGAAACTGGTCTGTCTCTTTCTAGATTTTTTCTCTTTCCTCCTCGAACTTCAGCCAAAGGTCATCTCTCTCTTGTTGTGCAACCCAAAGTTGCTTTAAGGCCTCCTCCTTTTCTTGCTTTAAATCCTCTGTGGCCTGCTCTTTTTCTTCTTGGGTTCGACAAAGGAGAGCCTCTGTTGCATATGCTAATCTATGTAATTGGGTGGGATCATCCCCCAATTCTA